>VZTI01003041.1:375056-419282 GCA_013397865.1 Struthidea cinerea | reverse complement strand
CCTGACCATGGAGGCCTTCCCTGCCCCGGCCGGCACCGGGGGAAGCCTTCCCTGCCCCGGCTGGTACCGGGCCGAGCCTTCCCTGCCCCGGCTGGTGCCGGGCGAGGCCTTCCCTGCCCCGGCTGGTGCCGGGCGAGGCCTTCCCTGCCCTGGCTGGTGCCGGGCCGAACCTTCCCTGCCCCGGCTGGCACCGGGGGAAGCCTTCCCTGCCCTGGCTGGCGCCAGGCGGAGCCTTCCCTGCCCCGGCTGGCACCGGGGGAAGCCTTCCCTGCCCTGGCTGGCGCCAGGCGGAGCCTTCCCTGCCCCTGCCCCGGCCGGGCACCGGGCGAAGCCTTCCCTGCCCCGGCTGGCGCCGGGTGGAGCCTCTCTGGGCACAGGGCAACACGGTTCTTTTATAGGAATTTTCTTCACCTCATTTGTGGCATATGTTGAGGCACATATATATTGGTCCCTCTCACACCCCTTTGGCCCTGCTCCTCCAGCCAGCCACTCCTCCAGGGAGCCCCACTCCTGTGGCCCTAAAGAATCCCAGGATGGTTTGGGTTGGAAGGACCTTAATATATTCTATTTTATATATTACAATATTAAATTTACATCTTTTGTGCTGGCGTATCCCATTTTACAGCTCTAAGATAACACTGCAAGATGATTTTGCACCATAATTTGGAGTCCTGGTAATTTTAAACACCTTTGCAGCCATGCAGGTTATAGAAAAAAAGAAGAGGTTTTTGCTGCCTTACACTCTCTGTGCACAAAAGCTTTGAATTAGCTTCAGACCCTGGTGTAGTGCTTGTCCCCAGCCTGGATTTGGTGCCTGTTGACGGCTGGTGCCCAGGGCTGCTGTCCCTGCCAGCCTTCCTGCAGCCACTGGGCTCCGGTCACTTGAAGTAAGTGCTGGCAGCTTGAATTCCTTCCTGGAAGCTGCTTCCTTGTAATGCTCTCCCCAGCACTCCTTGGACACACTGGAGGTCCCTTACATTTCTATTTACACTTCAGGTGGTAGTAAAAGAAATCATCTGTGGCTGCTGGCAGTGCCAGCAGTGAGGGATGTTCTGCTCTGGGGCTGTGCTGCAGACTCTTGGTCCCAGCAGAACAGGAGTGCAGCGAGCCCAGGGCCTGCCACATGAGCTCCTCCTGCTCTGATGGAGTTATCCTGCCTGCCTGGGAGCCGAGGATCCCGGAGGTCTTTTCCAACATAAATCAGTCTGTGGTTCCATGGGTTCTACCCTCACGTCCAAGAAAAAGAGGCAGTTTCCTCTCCTGGGCAGCTGAACAAACCAATGTGTGTCAAATGCTGCTTCACACGAGACAGCTGGGCTTTGAAACCTGGAGACTGGCTCTGCCCTGACTTCCAGGAGCATCCCTGTGCTCCCAGTGCCCTGCCCTCACCATGCTGGTGCTGATGCCCTGGCTCCTCTTCTGCTGTGCTTTCAACAGATAAAATGAAGGGATTATTAAGATGTTAAAGGCTGGGATTTCTCTGTAGCCTCTGACTGGCGGGTTTGGTGAGCGTGCTTTATCTGGCAGCAAAATCCTCAGCATCCCAACGCCTTCCTCGGGCACGGGCAGCAGCCAGGGAAGAGGGCACGGAGATATCCGAGGTTTGCTTTGTGGGAGCAAACAGAGCGGGCTGCACCCTGCCTTTCTGCTGCGAGCAGGAATAAAGGTTAATTGCCACGGTTTTATGTTTCCCTTGTTAATTAAGTGTTGAGCCTTCCTGCTTTTCACCACAGCTCCTGATAGATGAAGTTAATCTTTTTAATCACTGCAGGAGAGGGCAGGAACTCCAGGACAGATCCCACACAAAACACAGGGCTTTTCTTCTCTGGGAGCGTGTCTGAAGCCAGGAAAAGCTGCAACAGTGTGTTTGGAGGAGGTGCATTCTCAAAACAGCAGTTTCCATTTTGGTTTCTCCGAGATTGGGTTAAAAGTTCTGGGAACACAAGGTGATTCCAGCTGAGGCTGTCAGGGGGAAGCAGTGGTTACATCCCAAGTTGCACAGAAATTGTGTTCTCAGAGATTTTATTATTGTGGCCTGCTCTGTTTGCTGCTGTTTCTCTCTGTTTCACGTCTTTATTGTGTTAAGAAATTTCCCTATTCCTCCTTCGTGCAACAAAAACTCAACCAGATCTCCATCGGTGAAAGAAATTGGGTTTTTTCAGACTCTCCCAGGCAGTCCCTGCTCTGGGGGAGCTGGCTGGGGAAAGCAACAACTCTTCTGAGAGTTGGGGGCCGGGGGACAGCAGCAGCCAGCAAAGTGTGGGGCCACGAGGGCATCGTCCACCTCAACAGCTTCATAGTGCCCACACAGTAAGCAGTAATTGTCATGACTTCACTGGGGTGGATCACGCTGGCTTGTACATTAGCACAGTGAGAACACACTTCGTTGTGTAAATAAATAACTGTTAAGTTTAAGAAATGAATTCACATGGAAGGATTTATTGTGGTACACAATTAGAGCAAGAAAAATGACAAATTTGTTCCTTAGAGTGCCTTGAAATAATTTCTATCTCATCTGATTAGGAGAAAAGGCTGCTTTGTCTTCTTAAATTATTTTTTCTCTATTTAAATAAATCTGAACTGCTTGCATGCCTGCAAGAATTACAAACGGCTGCTCAGACCTAAATCAAGTGTTCCAGGGCTGCTGCATGAATCTTCCAAGGCAATAAACTTTGGGTACCTTTGACAAGTTTTATGATCCCAGATAGGTGCACTGTGCTAAGGGCCATATTTCACAGCAACGCCTCTGAATAGATCATATCAGTTTTTATATGCTAATAATTTGTTTTGGTAGTTTAATACCAAGAGCTATAATTCATATCGATGGCTTGCCTTAGACTGTGGATAATTTGAGTAACAGTTTGGGAAAAATCACTTTAGGAACACTTTCAGGATTGCACTTTCCCATTGAGCAATTACAACAAGAATAAACCAAGCTGGAAATTTATAAAAAACAAAATGAATTGAAGCTCATCAGCTCCTGCTCAGGGTCATTCCCCCTGAAGTTTCCCTCTCCCTCAGTCACTGCATTTTCAGTTTGCTGAGTGTCTGGGCTCTTTTCCATTTTCTCTTGGGCTGGCAAATCAGTCTTGTTATTTAGTCACTCTTTTTGCCTAGAACTAAAATCTAAATGGTTTTTTCCCTAAATTCCCCTCCAACTCCCGCTGACATTCGTGGTGTATTGCAAATTTTACCTGTTCTAGTCCATGATGTGTTGTGGGAGCAGGTGAAACTCAATTTTGCTGTTGCAAACCAACGACTGCTGGCAGCAGGAGCGGTGTGGGAAGGGTGGGGATGCTGTGGCAGTGCTGGAAATGTGTAAAGGCAATTGGGAACTATTTGGAGGGCGGGCAGGCACTCCCCAAACCCGGTCTCATCTCCGTAGTTCTGTAGCTACTCAAAATTCCTCTTTGTAAACACAAGATGTGCAAATGGAAGGGCTGGAGCCTCCCCCAGCCTGTCTGGGGACAGCAGGGGACCCCCCATCCTCCCCCTGGAGCCCGCAGGATTTGCGGAGACTTTCCTGTAGCTGCTCGTGCTTTGGGGTAAATGTTCCAGTCCTGCATTTAAGGCAGGCCGTGAAATAGTGTAAATTGGCTATTATTTGGTTTTCTGCAGCTCGATAATTGAAACTAATAGAAGTAAATAGCTAATATTTCCTGGTGGGATGACCTTGGGAGCAGGAGAGCAGCTCCTCGTGTCTTCCTCCAGGGAAGAAAGTTAGAGGAATTACTGCCAAATAATAATAATAGCAGCAGCAGCACGGGCTGTAATTCTCCACTCTCCTACTCGGGCGACACCTGAACAGCAGCGGGAGGAAAACAAGTCATTTATCAGGGATAATTCCTTGGAACCGCCGGGTGTGTGGAGCAGGGCTGGGGAGAAATGGGCAGAGCAATCTCCTCCTCATCCCAGCCATTAAGGATCTTGTATCTAATTTTCCCATTTTGGCAATTTGTGCTTGCTCAGGCCCAGTGTGGCTGTGGACTAATCTGAGTTGTGAAGGGAGACGTCCCCGTTTCCTTTTTCAGGCGCTCTGATGTGTGAGATCTGCTGTACCCACCCCCACTTCCTAATGAGGGATCCGACCCCGTCGCTCTCCCCGTTCCCCGTGCCTCTGCTCCCCACCCCAGCTCGCATTCTGTGCTATTTCCTCAGGAAAGCGAGGTTCGTGTGATACCCACAGAAATGCTGAGCCTTCTGCAGCTATTTTGGTCTCTGTAAAATCAAGGAGATTTCACAGAGAAAATCACAGAGATTTGACAGAGGAAGAGAAAACTCAGAGATAATGAAATACTAAAACTCTCAGTAAAATGGAATTGGTTAAAGGAAAGGGCTGTCCTAAAGCAAAGCAGGAGAGAACGTGGGCATCAGCAACTGCTTGGCAGCAGCACCTGGCCAGGAAAGCAGCAGGGGGAGAAATCAGGGCATCAGGCACATCATAAACACAGTTGGTGTCAGGGGGGTTGTTAATTGCGGGGCTTATGGAAAAACGTGGTTTGGACTCCACTCCATGGAGAGTGATGGAGGAAGAGGAATGGACTGAGGAGTTGGGCAGAAACCCCTCAGCGCAGGAGAAAGAAGCGAGTGGGTGAGAGGCACCAGGTGATTTCTGGGTGATAAGAGAGCATTCCTTGCTAAAAGAGGTAATTCTGCCACAAACGAAGTGAGCTCGGTGTGTTTCTGTCTGAAGAAAGGGGACTAAGAGCCGAATGCCAGAAGGTTATGCTGGTTTCTGGGGAAGGAAAGCAATGAAATCCTGGGATGGCTGCACCTGGAGGGAGGTGGGGGATGTGACTCCCGGCTGTGACACCGCGGCTCGGCCTGGGAGAGGGAGAAAGGGTGAGCAGGAGCATCCCAACAAACAGAACAGGGAGCTGCTGGCACACATGGAAAGGGGCTGAGTGGGTCTGGAAGCTGCAGAGCTGCAGGTCAACCCCTCACCAGTAGGACAGAACAGTCTGCACCAAGCCATAAACCCCATAAACCTGTGATTAAAACCACTGAAGCGATCTCGGCTGGGATCTCGGCTGAGCAGGGCAGCAGGAATGAGCTTGGCACAGGAGCTGGGCTGCCCTGCTCCTGCCAGCTGGGAGGATTCTTCACAGCCCCCCTGAATTCCCACAGCCCGAGTGCTGTGCAGGAGAAATATTAGGGAAAAAGTAAGAGTAAAGAATGATAAAATGAGAATAAAGACAAAATAAGAGCAAAGGAAAGGATAAAATAAAATAAGAACAAGGGAAGGGAGCCTGGTCCCTCATTATTAATCTACAAGCTGGAGAATATAAATAGCAAATGAAGGTATTTTTGTGGATTTGGTCCTGATGCCAAACTTGTATGAGATGAGCTCTAGGGAATTCCTCTTGATTAGGGGAAGGATTAATGTAAAAGGTAGGGAAGTAGGGGCAAATCCTGTGTGAACAGCTGCCTTGTGCAGCAGAGTAATTAAATAAGACATTCCCAATGTATTTGTTGTGGTGGTTCAGTCATGGAACTGCTCAGTGGATGAGGTTTGTGCAGAACCCACGCAAGGGATGGATGTTTCCACATGGATTGCCTGTGAGTTTGTGATGTGTCTCTAGAATGGCTGATAAGGGGCTGAGGTGACTGTCACGAGTTTAAAATGCCTTTGGACTTAACAGCTTTGCCACTGGACTCAGCATTTCTCCTACAAGTGGGAGCTGTTAAAGGCCTGAGAGGGCAGCACAACCTGGCTCTGCGGGAGTCAGACAGGCCAGGGCTTGGAGGGAAAAGCAGGAGCCGTAAAATGCAATTTCTCCTTGAAATCTTTATCCAGGACCAGTCCATCCAAGCAAGCTGTGACTGTGTGGGCCAAGGCTTGGAGTTCCCGAGGCTCTGGGCAGGAGTTCGCATCCCTGATGCTGCAGGATGTGGCTGTGCCGCACTCACAATTCCAGCTGGGAAGCACAAGAGTTTACACCATCGTGAGGACAAGGCTGGCTTTGGACGTGAGTGATTTTATCTTTATTTGTAAAGCTCTGAAGGAGGGGATGTTGTTCTCAGGTATCTCTGAGAGCTGTTGTTCCCAGCAGCTTCCCCGTGGTCAGGGGATAAGGTGGGGCTGTGACGGCGCCTGTTGGATCCATGGAGCAGAGAGGGGCTTCCAGGGGAGCTGAGGGAATCAGTCCCCACCCATGAATGAACAGCAGCCTTGCGAAGATCCCTTCCCACAGCTGAGTAAATCTCAGGTGAGGTTTATTGTGCCACAACACCTCCCTGAAGGGGGAACGTTCTGCGGGAAGTTTCCTGTGCTCCTGTTCTGGAGAAGCTGTGCCTGCTGGGAACAATGAATCCCCCGGGACCTTCTCGGGCTCCTCCTGCTCTGCTTGAGGCATTTGGTGCTCCCTGAGCCAGGGGCTGCTCCGTGCTGGAGCTGAGGGGTCTGGCTGGAAGTTGGAAAAGCCCTCCCAGCCCATTGAGGCCAAGCTGTGCCCGATGCCCATCCTGTCCCCAGCCCAGACCACTGAGTGCCACCTCCAGCCCTTCCTGGGACACCTCCAGGGATGGGGACTCCAAACCTCCCTGGGCAGCCCCTGCCAAGGCCTGAGCACCCTGTCCATGGAGAAATTCCTGCTGATGTCCAACCTGAGCCTCTGTGCAGGGGGCTGATCTCTCCTGGGGAGAGCCAAACCCCTCACCTGTGCTGGGCTGATGAGTGTCCCCAGGGCTCATTGCTCCCCAGCTACTCATCCCAGGATTTCTGTCTTGGTCCATTTCCCGAGCTGAGCAATTGGAATAAATCATTTAGCAGGAGCTGGGAAGTAAATCAGCTGGCACTGAGCACTGTGCTGTTTGTCACCTCCCCTCTGCTTCTCCTGAAGAAACAGCAGATTCTCACCTTCACCAAGTCCTGTCTATTAAAATCTAGAGCTGAGTGATCACATGAAGGAATCCAGGCCCTACAACGATGAAATGAATGTCTGGAGAAGCCAGTTGGTGACCTTTCCCTCTCAGCTTCCCTGGTGATTCACAGGTTTTATTTTTTGCTAAGCACAAAAGCATTTTCCCTGGCAAACACTCCTTTGCTGAAGGTGAAAATGAATAAAATAAGCCCACAACACCCCGAGGGGAGGGTTAGGTCTTTTCACAGCTCTCCCTATTTATAACAGCCCCAGCTGAAGTGTGCTGAGCTGTCTGGAGCAATGCAGGCGATTCCCTGCTCCAGCCCCAGTTCCCCAGGTAATTCCTGCGTTAACCATTGTTTGGTGTGTCCTGTGTTTTCAGCAGGAAGCTTGGGGAATCTGGGAACTTCACAGCCTGAGATAGCAACGTGATCACTTTAAATGATGGGTCTGCTCCTGGAGGGCATTTGGCACTTGACTCTATTAAAAAATTCATCCAGAATTGATATACTGCATTTTTCATTTCAAAAATTGCAATCAGGTAGCAAAGTCTCAGTATTCAGAGGAGAGTAATATCTTTTCAACCTTCATTAATCTGAGTCAGTAATGAACTGCGGGTAAAATGGAGGGATAATTCAGAACAAGTAATTTATTTGGTTATTTTTCTTATCTTCCCTATTATTAAATATCCATGAACAGTTTAATTGACCTTCCTGAATTTTTCGTGCCGCGTTCCAAGATTTTGTTGGTAGATGGTTTGCAGGGTGTTGAGGGGTCAGTGCCAGCTCCTGACTGGGCAGAGTGGTCAGTGGTGGTGGGGTCCCTGTGTCCGGAGCAGTGCTGGTCACGCACAGCTCTGCCCACGGCCTGGGGGGGCTCCCTGGGATTTATCCTTCATCTTCCTCCCTCAGGGTCATGCCTGATGGGAAGAACACATCATTGTTTTGTCTTTACTGTTACCTTGACTTTATTTTCAGTTTCTAAGCTCTCTCCTCAGTCTCTGGTTTAAGGCTCAGTTCCCCAGTTTTGCTTCATCCACTGGGGATGTTTCCCAAACCTCTGATCTCCTTCCTTGTCCTCCTTTGATTCCCTTCATTTGGTTCACAAGTTCACTAGCACAGAGTGTATAAAGCGGATTATATTTCTCCAGTTAGGACTTAGTGGGACTGAACCCAGCAGAGGGATTATTTCCTGAGTTTTGATGGTCACAATTCCGTTTGCTGTCCCAGAGCGATGGCCTCTCATCCTCAGCTCCCTTCCCCACCCTGGAATGACACCACTGATTATTTCTGCCCAGGTGTGGGGTCTGCTTTGTCTCTCTTGAACAATGGGCGTTCTTTAAAGGTGATTTCTGCAATGGCAAGACCTTTCTGGATTTTAATTCCGTGCTCTCGTGTGCTCGCAGTCCTTCCCTGCGCAGTGCCAGCAGCCAATTTAACCAGCACATCCCTCCTCTGTCATGCAAGTCATTAATTAAGGAATTAATAATGCTGAGTTCAAGGCAGGTTTCTCAGCAACTTGATTCATCTCTTCATTTTCAGCAGAGCTGTTTCTGGAAAGGAATGGTCTCCCAGGAGCTCTGTAAGGTGTGGAGATGTCACCACAGACCAGGGTGGTACAGAAGGCTAAAGCCAAGCTCTGAATCTTTAGTGTCCCATGGGAGGAAGTGCAGCTGGGATGGTGCAGTCCAGCAGTGCTGTTTGCAGCTGCCCACGCTTTTGGTGTCTTGTTGCTTTTTATGGAAAGTTTGTTTTTCTGGGAATGGATGCCTTGTGAGCTGGGATGTAAAGCAATATCCTTTCCGTTTCTGGAGAGAGACTACTAACAAGAGCATGGAGTGTCAGGACAAGGAGCAATGGCTTCATAGTGACAGAAGGAGGTTTGGATTAGAGATCAGGAAGGAATTGTTCCCTGTGAGGGTGGGGAGGCCCTGGCACAGGGTGCCCAGAGAAGCTGCCCCTGGATCCCTGGCAGTGTCCAAGGCCAGGCTGGACGGGGTTTGGAGCAACCTGGGACAGTGGAAGGTGTCCCTTAGTAGAAGGCACAAGATGAGCTTTAAGGTCCTTCCAACCCCAACCATTCATGATTCTAAAGATGTGGTTCCTTTTTCCCTCTCCTGCCTTCCCCAATAACAGTTAAAACTCTGATGTTGATTCAGACAGTCCTTTAAGTATGCAAAGATAAAGTTCATCAGCATAACCAATTTGCAAACATCTAAATTAGCCAGGCACTCTCCCCATTGCCTTTGCAGGAGATTATAAACTTCCCTCTTTGTTCCAGCATTATTGTGCCGACCATCTGCTCTCAGTTAGCCTTTTCATGAAGATTGAAGCAAGGAAAGCTTATTAAACACTCAACTTCCTTGGTTAATGGCTTTCCCGCTCCTTTTGCAGTTTTCCTTCATTACTGATGCACTTGTGGAATGATCTCCTGTTAATTGCCCCCCGCTTTTTCCCTGACCCCTCCGCCCCCGTGGCTGCACGGCTCTGGGGAGGAAACACTTGCTGAAGGCTTTAAATGCTGGAGCTTGGGCTGTGCCTGAAATTCCTGGCAGGAAATCCATGGAGAGCACAGAACCACCCTGCAGTGGCACTCATGGGTCAGGACTCCCACGTGACAGAGCAGGGGTGGCAGGGTCCTGACCCCGCACCCAGTCGGGATCGATAGGTGAGAGAAGGCAAAGGAAAGGAAAGGAAGTTGTGGAGATTAGCAATTCTTTCAATATGCAATTTGTTCCGATTTCATTAACTTCCTTCCCAGGTTCTCCTCTCCTGACTCACCCTGTACTGGGTGCATCATCTACATTATTTCTTAGTTCTTTTGAGTTCTCTGGGGATTCCCCCTTCCTGATTCCCAGTCCACAAGTAATTGTTCTCCTCCCTGAGTCCTTTAAAACAGCTGCTGTAGCAAGTTTCACCTTTGGATGTGTGTGACCTCGAAGGCACAAGAAAAATCCTTCTCAATTACACTGGACAGCTTCTAAACAGATTTCCAAATGATTCCAGTCCCATGTACACACACCAGGGCTTGAAAAACCCAGCAGTCCTGGTCCCCGAGCTATAGATCAAGAGAGGCTTCTGGGCTGAATACACTCATGGCACAGCAATTTAGATAATAAGATGGGGAACATAATAACATAACAGTTCAGCCTTGCAACTTCATTTTTTTTGCTCTCACACCAGAGACTGAGGCAATGAAGAGAGCTCTGATTTGCAAAGCTGAATAAAACAAAAGCACAGAGGAACCTGGCTGGGCGTGCTGACCTTCTTTTCAGTTTTCAAGCAACTCGAAACTGAATCTTGCTCAGAACTGGCCATTATCCTTGTTTTCTCATGCAGAGCCATTAACCTCTAACTTACAGCAGCCAGCAAACTGTTATTTGCTGGTATAAAAAAAAAACCTCTGGCCCTCCTCATTTTCTCCTGAGACATCTGAAAATGGGTAAGCTTTGGCAGATCCTAATAGTTCCAACCTGCACAGGATACTGGGAGAAAATAAAAATGCACACTGGGGGTTGCATAATGCAAAATGGCTGAAGTGCAGCAGAAATTTGGAATCTGTCTAAATCCTTGGCAGCTGAAAACAGGAGTGTTGCTTGCAGGGTGCTGCCTTTTTTGCGGGTGGGTTGTTGGCCTCATCCCAGCCCTCAGGTAACGATGTTTGGAGGCATCTCTGGGCACTGCTCCGGTAAAAACGGGGTTGTCATTACTTCCACTAAATTAAATGGAAATAATTTTTCCTTGCAAGCATTTCCCTTGTGTGGGGCAGTTCCTCACTGCATGTGATGCTTACATTGTGTACAGCATCTTCAGGCACAGGGTGGGGTTTTGGGGTTGCCCTGTGCAGAGCCAGGAGTTGGACTCCGTCCTTGTGGGTCCCTCCTGCAGCAGGGCAGGGGTGGAGTCCCCATGCCTGGAGGGTTTAACACCCCTGTGGATGTGGCACTTGGGGACAGGGGGCAGTGGTGGCCTTGGCAGGGCTGGGGCAGGGTTGGACTCGATGTCTCCATGGGCTTTTCCAACCTAAACCTCCTGCTGTGTCTCCTCCCTGCTCTCCAGTGCCCCGTTCCAAGGGAGAACAATCCCAATGTTCAGATCCGAGCTGTGCGAAGAAGGACAGCAGGAAAGGAGGAACTGGGGACCAAAGGTAACATTCTTAGCTGCAGCTCCCACAAGAAATCTTCCCTTCCAGCTCTGCCCAGGGCTCCAGCCACTTGTAGTTTTTCTTTCCCTGACTCTTTCTTTGTCGCTCTGTCGGCGGCGGAGGAGCAGAAATGCAAAGCTTGGTCTGGAATCCCTAATGGTGAGCCAGGTGCCCGCGGGCAGAGTGCTCCTGATCGATGCTGTGGAGATGACTGGATTTGCCAGACTGTTTCAGAGGGAGAGGTTTCCGTAAGAACTGCAGCCAGTGCACTGCAAACTTCTGCCCAGGGGGAGCAGCATTTAGGGGGCTCTGAGAAAGAGGAATCCACGGAGAAATCAGGTGGTATTTTTTCAGCAAGTCTCTTTTTTGACAGAGAATTGAAATACTGAGCCAATTAAAATGCCAAGGACTTTTCAAAACATAGACTTAACAGAGAAAATATTACTTTGGCAGTAGATGATGTAAGCAAATAAAAAATCCTGTTCACTGGCATTAACTAAAAGTGGTTATAAATGAGCAGGGTTTTTTTCCTTCTTATCCATGGCTTCAAGCAGCCAGTCAATGAAAATGTAACTTCCAGCTCAGTGATAAGGGGTTTAAGGTCTGTGTGTGGTGGTGGAAGGGGCAGCTCGGATGCTCCAATACCTCGTATCGGTATTTTCTCATATATAAACTGAAGAGCCAAAAGACAGATGGTGGTCTAAAGGTCAGCACAATAAAATAGCAGGATTTACTGATTCCCCTCAGCATTTATGATCCGAGGAAGATCTCTTGTTTCAATTGATAAGAGTTCCAAAAAGCTGCATTAAACTTTGAGGGAAGAGGAGGCCGCTGCAGGGTCAGGCGTGGTGCGATCCATCCGCCGCTTCCTCCAAGCTCGGAGAAATAATTAACCCAAGTCTGGGGGTTTTTTTGTGGGAACTCATTCAGGGTCAGGAGGAAAATGAGTTTTTCTCCTCCCCACAGTGTGTCACTGGGGATATTTGCAGGCAGCACAGCTTTCCACCTCCAGCCCAGCACCGTGGAAATGCCACCGTGGGCGCCCCGGCGCCCGGGCTGTGACGAGACATGTCCTGTGCCAGACAAATGTTGTGGAGCCCTCACAGCAGAAACGCTTCTGAGTTGTCATTTGCCCTTCTCACCCTAGAAAAATAAAGACCTTTGAGTTATTTTAGTTACTGAATTGGAAACTGTTAAATTGTGCTGAGGCATTGCTTGAAGCAGGAGGAAAAAAATGGTTGGGAAAGTGGTTTGCTCAGTAATCACCCGAGCTGGAACTGCCTGTTCTCTGCAGCCGCCGTGGCCACCAGCCGTCGAGAGGTTTTTCCTCCTGAAGGTCAGTAAAAAAACCCTCACCTTTTTTCCAATTTTTAGTTTTATGTGATATTAGAAAAGCTGAATCATGGTTTAGTTCCAAAAAATCTTATTTAACATCTTTTGACAGGCGCTTAAGGCCTCCTTCCACCCCGTTGCTACAGGCCCTGGGTTTTTATCACATTTCTGCTGCCTCTGTTAAAGTCTTGTTCTCCAGGTGCAGGGGCTGCACGGAGAAGCAGAATGAGGTTTGTTTTCTTGTTTCCCTCGCTGCCAATGTTTTTACAGAGCTGTTGAACTACACTTGCTGGGTTTTACCTTGACACTTTCATTTGGAGGCAATCTAATCTGTTCTGACTGGAAATTTGAAAGTGGAAATCCCAGTGCACGGCAGAAACAAGGCATAAATTTCATCATTCGTGACCCATTATCAGGTTTTTTTTTTTAATCTGCCACTTTAGAAACCGTGTGTTGTTCCACTCCAGGTGTTTTAACAGCTCATTTTCCTTTGGCTGACATTGCTGTGTCACGGTTCATGTCTTTTCTGACATGAAGCTATCAGGTTCTTCCATTTACTCTTCCATTTTATCCCTGCTTACAAATGAGGTTTAGAGAAGCTAAAACCTCTCAGTGTCTGAGGTCTCTCATTTGAGCAGTGTTGCCCTTTGCATTTTAGAGTTGCTGCTGTAACAGCTTCACTTGAGGGACTGAACATCCTGTAAAATACTCTGAAGAATTACTGCTTTAAATAAATACTAGAAAGCCAAAGCTGTCTGAAATGCATCAATGAGCCTTTCATAGATTTATAAATTCCTGAAAAATGAAAATATTTCATAATTGCTCCGTGTTCCTGTTATCTCCCAGTGCTCTTTGCCAGATTGGCTTCAAAGCTAGACCAGAATTTGGCCTGTCTGTGGTTTTTTTTTGGAGCTCCTGATGTTTTCTGGTGTGTCCCTTGCCCTTCCCACCGTCTGCTAAAGGCAGGGCAGGAGCCAGGTGCCCAAAGGCCAGGCTGGCAGCTCTGCTGGTGCCTTCTCCAGGCAGCACAAAAACTGGAGGTGTCACTGTCTGCATTAATATCCCCTCATCCTTGTGTGCAATCATCTGGTGTTTTTCACAAAACTCACATACATTTTATTTTAAAATGTGGCAGGAGCATGTTTTTCTCTCTCTGCGCCCATAAATAGAGCGGGGGGGCTGGAGCTGTGCCCCCTCTCTGACTGATGCACCGTGCCACGGGCTGCGGAGGAAATGCAGCACTTTGTCACTTCAGCCGGTGACAGCGTGAGTCACCAAGGGCCAGGCTCCCCTCCACGAGGGAGGTGTTGGGCAGCCCAGCCCACGGCGGCAACTGGGAGCACTGGGGGGAAAGGCTGACGTCACCGGAGAGAGCCCAGCTCCGGGAAACATTCCAACATTGCATTTTTCTGAATGTGGCCCCATCTGTGCCAGCCGCCGGGAGAAGAGCAGGCACGCGGGACACAGAGGTGGCTGCGAGTGGTCACCCCAGCTCTGCATGGATACCACTCAGCAGAGCTGAACTGGGCCCAGCACAGCTGAACTGGGCCCCAGCCCCAGTCCCTGCAGGTCACCAGCCCCGGGGAGCTGGAGGAGCGCAGCTCTGGAGGTGGGTTCACAACCCTGGCTTGGTTTCCTTCCCTCCCAGATCCCCGCAATTATTCCTGTTGTTATAGTCCTTGTGGGAACAACTGGATTTTCCTTTCTGTGCTCCAGAGAAGTGGTTTATGAGACAAACAGAGAATTTGCACCTCGTGTGGTTCTGGAAAACCTCATTCCCTTCATGTCACCAGGAGCTGCAGACACAGAGGATTGAGGACACAAAGCAGGTTGGGGTAATTTGATAGGAAAGGTGTTGTAGGAATGTACAATATGTCATAATGTGTTCTCCCAGGAAACAAGTGACAAGATGAGAGGACAAAACCTCCAGCTGTGCCAGGGGAGGGGCAGGGTGGGCATCAGCAGGAATTTCCCCATGGAAAGGATGGTCAGGTCTTGGAACTGCCCAGGGAGTTTTGGAGTGCCCATCCCTGGAGTGCCCAAGGAAGGCCTGGAGGTGGCACTCAGTGCTCTGGGCTGGGGACAGGGTGGGGACTGGGCACAGCTTGGGCTCCATGGGCTGGGAGGGCTTTTCCAGCCTCAGTGATTCCATGATGTGTGCTGTGGTTTTCCTCTTACAGGACAAGTTCTCCGTGGGATACAGGTGCAGTACCAAGTCCCAGTGTGGGAAAGAGCTGAGAACTTGGCCAGGCTGCTGCCATGGGGGGATTTCCCCTAAACCCCCAAGGTGAGACATTCCTTGGTCCTCCTGAGCTCCTCAGTGGTGCCAGAGAGGCCTGGCCCCCATTTCCATGCTGCACCTCAAACTGCACCAGGAGTTACACTGTCGTTAAGGTAAAATAATTTTATTTTGAATTATGAATATTATAGACGTTGTCTCTTTTCCTGTTTCTTTTTTTCTTTTCATTTCTGTGAATAATCTGTTTGCTGACAGTGTTTGATGATCCTGTTTGCCTGCAGCTGGCTGTGCTCTCAGTGCTGGTAGGCTTTCCCTGGGAATTAGATATCACTGAGATATACAAGTGCTGCTCCAGCCAGTCCTGCCTCTGACAAAGGAACAGGAACGTAATGGAGTTTTTCAGTGTTCTATTATAACTCCACCATATATTACTTATACAGTACCTACCTGGGGGTAATACATTTATTTTATTCCCTGGCAATTCGAAATTGCCTGGGGAAGAAAAAAAAAGCTTTGTTTAAAGCAAAAATGATAAAAAATTGTTATTTCATCCCAGAATCAACAAAGTAACCAATTTGACCTCACGTTAGACATTTCATTTTAGTTGCTAAGTAATTTACTATTTTTTAACACAATCAAACATTCAAAATGAAGTAAATGACACAAAGTATTTTGATGAGAAAGAAAAGTTACTTAAGCACTAAAAAATTAAGACAACTTGTAGCAATTGATGGACAGCTGTGCAGGATTTGTCAGCCTGCAATGGGGTTTTTTCCAAAAGGAGAAGTTTTTTAACAAACTTTTCCCCAGCTCAAGGTCAGCCCAGCCACACACATATACCATGCTGAGCGTTCAGTCAGACCTGCAGAGATTTATGGGCTTAAGAGAGGAAATTTATCCTCAGTGCCTGCACTCCCTAAAATGTAGTAAATAGTAACCCCTGAGGGAGAGCTGCTGGGTGAAGCTCCAGAGGTGGAGACGTGATTTCCATCCCACCACCACCCCCAGCCACAGTTGTTCTTTATTTCATTTGTCATCAAAACATTGCTGTGTTTCCTTGGGGGTTTTTATGATCACAGAATCCCAGAATGATTTAGATCTTAAATTCCACCCAGTGCCACCCCCCTGCCGTGGGCAGGGACACCTTCCACTGTCCCAGGCTGCTCCAAGTCCTGTCCAGCCTGGCCTTGGACACTGCCAGGGATCCAGGGGCAGCTTCTCTGGGCTCCTTGGCTCTGTCTCCAGGTGGATTTACACCCTCTGTTCTCCCTTTTCAGCTGAGCCCTCTCCCCACCACGATGCAAATGAACACATTTGTGTGACCTCATCCGTCAGGAGAGCGCTGACGTCGCCTCTCAGCTGCCCCAAATTAAAACAATCCATTTTTGCGGCTGTGAATCCTCACCCAACGTGCCAGGGAGGGCAGCTGGGGGGGAGGGACATCCAACCCCCTGAATGGGATGCTTTGAAAGAGCCATCATTAAAATTGCAGCAAGTCCTGCTTCTCTCATAGCTGGGAGCTGGGACATGGTGGCACCCTTAAAAGGAATTATTTTTCGGTGCTTGGGTATTTTAATCCTTTCTTTACATTTCCTTTTAAATCCGTATTTATAATTTAAAACCCACCTCTCTGTGCCTTAATCCGAGACTCTCATTTGATTTTATTTTATATCTGTGGTATAAATCTTTGATCCTTATTTTAGCTTTGTCTGGAATGCAACCATTAAGGAACATGCTAAAGATGTCTCTGATTTTCTGTCAGGATCAGGATTTTCACAGAATTCAGTGTAAGGTAATGCTTCTTCAGTCTAGTTCTCACATTTTAAGAATAAAAGTCAATGAAATGCCACTACAGATATATTTTTTTGGTGCTGTAAATTGCATTTGGATGAATCTTCACTCCTGAACCAGCCCTCCTTCAGCACTGCCAGGAAGCCTCTCTTGTTGCTTCTAGCAAGAATTGTCATGGTGATGCATTCTGTTGACCACATTTTTGAAACACAGATTGTTTCTAATTTTGTTTCTCTAATTTACTCTGGGTACTGCACCATCTCTGTTTCTGTCCTCGCTCTCTGTTCTTTGGAAGATTTTTATCACGACAAACCATAAAAATCCACCCAGGAGGATCTGCCCTCGCCCCTTCACGTGTGCCAAACGTGTGGCTGGGGAAGGCTCTGCACAGCCACCCATGTGAGGAGCAGTGTGGAGCTGGGGGATCCCAGCCTGGAGCAAAGGAGGCTCAGGGGGGACCTTGTGGCTCTGCACAACTCCCTGACAGGAGGGGGCAGCCGGGGGGGGTCGGGCTCTGCTCCCAGGGAACAGGGACAGGAGGAGAGGGAACGGCCTCAGGCTGGGCCAGGGGAGGCTCAGGCTGGACAGCAGCAGGAATTTCTCCATGGAAAGGCTGCTCAGGCCTTGGCAGGGGCTGCCCAGGGAGGTTTGGAGTGCCCATCCCTGGAGGTGCTCAAGGAAGGGCTGGAGGTGGCACTCGGTGTCCTGGGCTGGGGACAAGGTGGGCATCGGGCACAGCTTGGCCTCGATGATCTTGGAGGGCTTTTCCAGCCTCAGTGACTCTGGGATTGCAGAGGGTCCCTGCGTGCTCCCCTTGCAGGAGGGTGACTCTGCAGCCACTACAGAAGACGTACTTGAGATGGTGAATTGCTCTCTGAATGCAGAAGGAGAAGGGGACAGACCAACAGGGCGGGGAGTGCAGGGCTCCTTGGCCTTCCAGGGCTGGTTGTGCCTCTTGGGGAGAGGCCAGGCCGTGCCCTGAGGAGCTCTCAGCCCTCAGAAAGGCTGGCAAGCTTTTAAGTGAGCTGAGAGCTCCACGAAGAAATTAAATTTGGCAGTGAAAATGCAGTACTTAGGTTCCTCTCAAGTAGTCTTGAGATATAAAAGCGTTTCTGTGGGAGTTCTTGGCTGAGTGAGAAGGCTGAGAGCGGAGTCCAGCAGCCTGTGGAGTGCTGCTGCTTTATTTGTTGCATCCTCGTGTCAATGGCTCAAAGAGGAAGGGGTAGCCTGAATTTGTGTCTGAGCACTTCTTGTGCATCCACGCACGGAGCGAGGTTCTCCTGAGGGGCTGCTCTGGAGCTGGGAAGGGAGCCTGGAGCTGCCAACAGAGTCCTGAATGCAGAAGGAAACTGGGTGCACTGGGTGCTAAATCAGCAGGACTTCTGTTGGTGCTTCTGGCTTCCTCCTCCACAGCCCCAGAACTCTGGGATGGAGCATTTCCCCTCCTGTCCTGATGGCTGGGATGGATGGGCACTGTGTCATGGAATCCTGGGATGGGTGGGGTTGGGAGGGACCTTAGAGACCAATTCACTGCACCCCCTGCCGTGGGCAGGGGCACCAGGCCAGGGTTTTAAGGAATGGGTAAATCAGATCACCCGGGCTCCAGGAAAGACCTGCCCCAGCTCCCTGGGGATGGGGAGCAGGGAACAAGGGGAAATTTGGGCAACTTCCCAAGGGTTAGGATGTGCTCCTCACATCCCTGTCTCCACATGGCTGCTGAAGGGATGTGCTGTGTCCAGCCACGGACAGAAACAGTGGAACACCTGGGACAGAGTTTGTGGATGTTGCTGACAAAAACAGCTTTATTTCTGCATAGGGAGTGTTATTTCTGCATAGGGAGTGTTATTTCTGCTCTCCCTAATCTCCAAAGGCAAAGCTGTCTGAGTTTTTCAAATAATAAACCCAAGCATATTTTGCATATTATATATCCAAGAATATTATGTTTTCTTCTGTTGTTCAAGCAATAGCAAATTGAATTTGAGGAATGCTGTTTGCTTTGGCACAGTTTCAGAGAGAGCATTCCAAAGGAAAGGAAATCCTTCAAGGAGAAGTGGAAGAGGATGAAAGCTGCTGGGTCCTTCTCCCCATTTCCACGTGCAGAGGTGTCCTTGCTCGGGGACCTGCAGGGGACAAACCCCAGGGTGTCGGGAAGGCTGAGCTCCACCTGCACGACAGGTAACTCCAGGCTGTATGGAAACATAAACATTTTCTATGTGAATAGAAAAATTGAAGGGAAATCTAAGAACATGTGGGAGCAAAGGCTTGAAAGACATCTCAGTGGAAACTCAGCTTGTCCCTAGGCTGAGGAGCAAGCACAGAACATGAGGAACAATGTCCCAGGTTGTGGAGGAAATCTTGATTTATAAGAGGTGGCAATTGCCTGTACTTCATACAAATGTCACCAAGATTTTTAAAAGTTATGAGGACACTTTGGCATCAGCTTGACAGAAATATAAATTATTCCATCATTAATGCACAGCCTTGTTTGCCAGCAAAGAGCAGTCTGGAGGAGCTCCGTGTCCCCCTGAGCTCCTGGAGTGGTGACACGAAGTTCTGGGATTTTATTGCAGGAACTATACATTGCAGGAGTCACCTCGATGGGGATCTACCGATTCTGTGGCTGCATGCCCTGTTTTCTCCGTCCCAGTGAGGGCTGTGCCTTCATGCACACCCTGTAGGAGCAATACAAACTCTGCGAAGCCCCCGAGGTGTCAGCAGCGGGCGCGGTGGGCGCGGGAGCGGTGCGGGGTCTGCCCTGCCCAGCCGTGTCAGCGCTGCCAGCATTCCCAGCTGGCTGAGGAGGGAGCTGGGAGTGCTGGAGCAGCAGAGCTGCGTTTCCAGAGAGGAGAGGAGGCAGCCCTGGTGCTCCGCTGTCATGGCAACGAGGCCGGGAACGCCGGGGATCAACTGCATCCGAACATCCCAGCCCTCACTTTCTGCGGGGATGTGCTGCTGCTCACTGGGATGACCTCAGCTGGGAGCTGGGCTGGGTGCCAGCGCTCCCCGCCACGGAAAGGACACTGCTGGCAGCAGCGCTTTGGGAGGGGAGTTGGTGGCAGGGCTCTGCTCAGCAAAGAGGAGAGGTACAAAACGCGTGGAAGGGATTGCTGCTAATTTGTGATCAGCCACAAGCTCCCACCGCCCTTCATGGCCGTCATCAAACGTTCAGAACCACCGAAACCCGAGATTGCCAATGCTGGGTGCTCCTGTTCTGAGGTTCCTCCTTGGATCCTCCTGCAGCTGTGCCCAGCTGTGCCCCAGCCCCGGGCATCCCTCACCATCCCGGCTGGCATCGGGGTCAGGAACCGGGAATTGCAGGAGTGCTGCGGGTGCAGGGGGTCACTGGGACCAGTCCTGGCTGCCAGAGGAAAACCTGACCCATCCCTGGGCTGCTCAGGGTGGGCCTGCCTGGAAATCCCTGAAAATGGAGAATTAACTGGCAATTCTATCCCTTGGGAGTGCTGAGGTTTGCACCTCAGTGCTCTTTTCTCCGCACTCTGCTGCTGAACTCTCCCAGATAAACACTACCATTAGGTAGTCCTTTAAAACCTGATTTGGGAACATTTTTTGTGATTAAAATAATTCTGAAGGACAATGTTTTATGTATGGCATTGGTCAGCTTGTGGATGGGACAGCTTTTCAAGCAAGAATGACTTTTAAATTGAAAATATTGAAATGTTTGAGCAGTTGAATAATGGTCATAGTTTTCCATACCTGGTTTTTCCTTTGATCTCACATTCTGTCCTTAGAAAAGGGTTTAACATATTTTATTTTCTTTTTAAATACAAGTTTTTTGGATGAAGAGAGCATCTTAAATACGTACCAGTGGTGAGGTGTGAGACCTCTGTGGCTGCATGTGACCACACACACCCACAAATCCCCAGCCTGATTTCAGTTCCATCTTCATTCAGTGTGAGAGTACACTTGGATTTATGTGACACCCTTGAAAAAATGGGTTTATAGTGAGCACAAACAGAAACTCATCTGGAATTGATCCTTTCATCCAGAGCAGTCAAATCTTGTTCTCCTCTTGGGCTATTTTCACACCTTCCTCAGCTCAGAATTGAGGGAACCAATCTAAGCCAACCCAGATTGCCTCGGAACAAATGGCTTTTCTTGTCTCCAAGTCCTTTAAACCCAATTTCTAAAGCTGTTTTTAAATTTAGTTTGAAGCTATTTTCCAAAAAGAAGGGATGTTTTAGGAAACTCTGTAGATACTGACAAAGAAAGATTTTCATATAGTTGGATTTTACATCTGGATTGGATTTTATTGGATAACCACTATTTTTCCTAGAAAACATCCCTGCCCTCTGCCTGGTACTGTTTCCTGGTTTGGATTTTCTCACCTGTTGAGAAAGGAGTTGATGCAAAAATGTCAATATTTTAATTGTCAAAAGAGAAGAATCTGAAGTTTGTTGGGAGATATTTAGCACTTGCTGGGATGTTTTTTATTTGCTGGATGTTTCTATTGCTCTGTACAGAAGTTCCTGTTGGAGAGGTAACTCTGCAGAAGTGTGAAGAGCTAATTCACACGGTGATAAAATAGTTATGGAAATGAGATGGGGAGGGCTCATTTATCTGAAAGATTACTCAGGAATAGCATCAATCACCAGGACTGGATAATGAAGCCCTACTGGAAAAGCAATGCTGTGGCCCCTCATACCTGAGCACAGAGAAGGGGATTTACCAGCTTCCTGTGGGGATTTTATATCTGCTATAAATAGATGGCACCAATATTATTCTGCAGTTACATTTGCCTTTGTGCAGCATGGGCAAATGATTGGGTTTGCTGGCAAAGCTCGGTGCTCTGGAAAGGTCAGGACAACAACAAAAAAACCCCAGAAATTTTGCACTTAATTAGAAATAATATAAAGTTAAGTAACATTTTAAGATTGAACATAATATGTGTAATATGCAATAAGTAAGTTAGTAACTCTGAGACGTAAATAGCACAGAATGCCAGCACGGTTTGGGTGGGAAGGGACCTTAAAGATCCTCACGTCCCTCTACGCTTCCACACTTCACTGAGCAAAAATTGGATGGCAAAGGCCTGGAGCCTGACCCTCATCCAGCTTTAGTCCATCCATCTTTGCCTACAAACCAAAGCAAAACTTGCTTCATGTTTTTCATGACAAGGGCAGAAGCCCTGAGCTGGCAGCGGGGACCAGCACAGCTTTTCTTTGGGATGGGGAGAGGCTCCAGCTGTGGGGCTGTGCTGCCTCCATCCCTCCAGAGCCAGGAATGAATCCTCTGGCAGGGAAATGCAGCCAGAGGCACTAGAGGTTAGAGGGAGCATCCTGCCCGTGGCTGCAGAGTCTGGAAACCTCGAAATTCAGTAGAACTCCCCTCCTCCTCAGAGCGTGGAAAAAATACTTGAGGGGAGATTTAGATTGGAGATTGGGAAGAAATCCTTCCCTGTGAGGGTGGGCAGGCCCTGGCACAGGGTGCCCAGAGCAGCTGTGGCTGCCCCTGGATCCCTGGCAGTGTCCCAGGCTAGGCTGGACATTGGGGCTTGGAGCAGCCTGGGACAGTGGAAGGTGTCCCTGCCCGTGGCAGGGGTGGCACTGGGTGGGCTTTGAGGTCCCTTCCAACCCAAACCATTCTGGGATTCTGAGAAGTCTTTGTCTGTCAGGTAGACAGACATCAAGGGACGGGCACTAAATCACACCAAACCTGTAAAGCGTAGATGGGATGTGCAGGACAGAGCCAGCTGATGCACACGCTGTTTATTCAGTCAGTCATTAAACATCTGCCCCAGAGCAGCTCTGCAATACATCCTTCCTGCAGGCTGGCACACAGGATTAGCTCAGATTGCCTCTGTCTATTATTTTTAAGCAAAACCCCCCCTTTAATTTCATATTGTTATAGGAAAATAATTGGTTTAATTAGTTACACCTTTCCAGCTGTAGAGAGAGGGAGATGTGTGATTTTTCATTTCATGCCACGCCGTGCTCTCAGGACAGTCTGAGTGCTGAGGAGAGACTCCTCAGAGATTGTTCTTTTGATTTTAATGCAAAACTCTGTGCTCGCGTCACTGAGGAGCAAGTCTCCATAGCAAGGAGCTGTGCTGGCTCAGATCCCCTCTGCAGACGGCTTCAGGTGGAAAACAAGGCAGATGATCTAAATTGGAGGTAATAGGTAGGAATGTGGGATGCAAGAAGATTGCAGATGCACCCTGAACCTGCAGGATTAATGAGTTTGTGCAGCTGCAAAATTCTGCCTGGGAGAGCTGCTAAAACCTCCGGCAATGAAAAGCACAGGTACTTGACCTTTAGGACCCCCTATTAGGTTGTAGCATGGCCAATAAGAGGGTTAAAAATGTTTATTTGTAGGCTGGGGGAATTTTGGCCTGAGATCTGAGAGACTTTCCTGGGAGGCCTGTGACAGCCTTTTCCCTTCTCCACTCTGCACAGAACCCTTGCTGAAGCTGTTCGATTGTAGGCAGCCATGCATTCTTCCTCAGTCTCTTCTTTTGAAGGTAGGTGAAGTTTAATATTTAAACTTTTAGGTATCTTGCAACATTCAGACTTTCCTTTTTAAGGCAGGGGAATCCCAGAATCCCAGAGCGTGGGTGGCCATCAAGCAAACCAAGGCAGTGTCCTGATTAAATCCCAAATCCCCCAAGTGCCCCTGCCCAGCCCCAGGCTCTGGTGCCTCCTCCTCTGGCTGGGAGCCTCTCCCTGTTCCCTGTGAGGTGGGAAATTCTCCTTCTCATGTTTCTCCACGCAGGCCTTATTGATACCTGGCTGTTTGCAGCCCCATAATTTACAGCAAGCGGAGCACTCTGCTGGAAACCAAACACACAAACGCCGGCACGCCGGGCCCCGCTTCAGATGTTGTGCAAATACAGATGAGGTAAGAAAAGCCATAAAAGCTTCTGAGGCCTCTTAATTTTTCCCCTTTGAATCATCTGTCATAAAACCTCGCCGGAGATGGGATGTGCTCACTCAGAGGTAGAGCTAATGTGCTCTTTGATGCTGTTGTTTGCGAAATCTCTGCCTTATTAGCAATAAATCCCGGGGCTGTGGTTGGCCTGGAGGAACGGAGACTTTTACCAGCCTGTACATTGTAGGTGGCACTTGATAAATGCTGCCCTCGGCTTTGGGAAATGCAGGAACGCTCTGGAAGTGGTTGGGTGCTGAGCTTGAGGAGAGGAATCACCAAAAACTCGGATTTTGGGAGACAGAGTCTATCAAAACAAAGCAGGGAATGCGCTGCTGGCGTGCAGCTCCTGCCAAGTATAAGCTGAAACCAAACTGGCAGAAACACCAGGGATTAATTTTTTTTCAAAAAAAGCTCCACTCTTTGGGTGTAAAAACCTAGAAAATCTGTTTTTCTTGCTGTTTCCTGTTCATGGGACCTGCCAGGCTGCTCCTAAACACATGGGACACTTTTCCAGCCATGGGCGAGGTGTGATCCCGAGCTCACGTTTGGTTGTGCAGTGCAAACAGGGCCACAAGATTTCCTCCCACACAAATCTCTCTGGCTTTTGCTGTTCCTGAGCTTTTCCCAGCAGGATTTAACAACTGTGCAACGTCCCTGAAGCTACAGGGAGCGAGATCCTAAATGTGGTGAAAATCTTTCGGGGAGGTATGGAAGGGCCGGGCATCCCAGCAGTCTGAGACAGCTCAGGACAAGTAAATGAAGAATTTTCCTCACTTCTTGTCACCCAGGCAGTTTTTGGCAGCTCTCAGCATCCCCTCACAGTGGGGGAAGGTGAGAGGGTGTCCTGCCCGAGCAGTGGATGTTTCTCCTTGTGCAAAATCCGGGAGAATTAACGTTAGAACATCATGCCTGACGTTAAAGAGACAGTCTACACTAACTGCGTTTCTGGAGGCCTCACTTGGGAATAAAAAGTATAAATTGGCTGATAAATAGTGATTCATTGTCAAAAAAAAGAAAAGTCATACTTTTCTTAATTCAACTCTTGGAATTTTTGGTTGATATCTGAGCTCCATGGTCTGATCCATCTCTGATTCATCCTTTCTTGTCTAGCTGGTTTTATTAATTGCAACGTCCTCAGCTGCTGTTCTGTTTAGGCAATAGAGAACAATTCAGCCTGAAGAAAATTAATTTTCCTGTTTCACGTGGTTTTGTGTTTCTTTTCGTTTGTTTGTTTGTTTCTTGTTGTTTTTAAATGAATTCTAGAAAATAGCAATGAAAATATGGGAGGGCAGTCTGAGGTAAACATTGATTTTTACAGTGCAATAATTTATGGTACCAACTTAATAAGTGGTGTGACACGAGCAGCTCACCCCCCATTTATCATGCATTGATAGTTTGATTCCAGAACTTTTAACACCACTGCTCGCTGTGACATAATAAAGGACCTGCCAGCATTCCCATTAAAACCACGAGATTTTAGGAGTTCTGCTTCAGCTATAAATATCAGTATTTGGAATCTATGAATTATTTTGCAGAGTAACAACCTCGGAATGACTTGTTCCAGCAACTATGAAGAAATAAGACTTTGACATTTTTGAACTTCAGGAGGACATCTCCCCCTTCCCAGAAGAAAAGGTTCAGGGATGCTTTCCATTATGTCCACCAGCAAAAGTTTACCAACTCGGAGACAGCTCCTGAGCTAAAATAAATCACTTTAATTCCACAGATGGCAAGGAGGAGACAGCAATTTACATTAAAAGGTTCTGATGAGAGCTGTCTGGAGCTGGAGCTGGCTGGCATAATGGCTCCAGGCTAATCACACACCTCCAGGAGCTGTGCTGTGGTTCTGGGCAGGGAAGGGAAGGGACAGAAATAGCAGCTGACTCCCAGGTCTGCTCTCCATGGCCCAGCTCAAGGACTTCCCAGACATTCTGGTCAGCAAGGTCACATGGGAGCCTGGTGACTGCCAGTCTCTCTGCAGATCAGGATGTCAAGTCCAATTATTTCTGCCTCTCACATCCCTTTCTGCTGCTGTAAGGAGTGCTGTGGAGCAGAAGAGCCCCCCTGACACTCGGGGCTGGCTGCCCTGCCCATGCTGGGCCTGGGAAGCCTGGCTGGCACACACAGCCCTGCTCCAAAGCTTCTGGGGGATAGCCAGGTGCTCCACACCTGCTTTTCCCAGGGAAACCCACTGCAGGTGAGGTGGGTGGGTAATTCCGAACACAGGGCTGGGTTAGAGCCCAAGGGCTGGGAGTGCTTCACCTTCTGCAGAATCGCACTGGGACAGAGCCCTGTGAGCTCAGTGCTCGTTTCTCCTGGAATCATGGACTGGCTAAGGCTGGAAAAGGCCTCTGAGATCAAGTCCAACTGTTGATCATCAGTCCAGCTGTTGGGCAGCTGTGGCCATCCTGGTACCTGTGGGTTTTGGTGGGGAAGTGTGAGGAGGTGGGGGTGTTGTTCTCACCCGATGTTTTCCCATTAAAACAGTTGTTTCCATGGAAATTCCTATGGGAGAAGAAGCACTTGTTCCCAGAGCTGGCCCAGAGTAACGAGGGGTCCCCAGGTCCCTCCAAGGTGGGGCTGTGCTGGTTCATTGGCACCTGACACTGCTGCTGTGGGGTCCGCAGGTGCCACCAACACTCCCACAGAAAGGGGACATCCCTGGAAATCCACACTGCTTCAGAGGGAAGTCTAAAAGGTTTTTCAACTCTTCAGCCCAAAACCCATGTCCTCCCTCCCATTCCTTCTGGAAAATCCAGAAATTCCTCTCATGACTGAGGGCTCAAACAGCTCCACCTTCCAGGTTTGTTGGTTCAGGAACCCCTCAAAAGGGATACATGGAAAACAGAACTTGTGGGTAATGGGATAACAATGAAAAATAAGTGAACTGGTGAGCTAAATTCTGTTTATGCCCAGAGTTTCTAACGAATTGTGATAAAAAGGGTGTGTGATTGTTTGTCTTAGCTTAGGCTGTAGGGATTTAATGTACATTCTATAAGTCATTAAACAATTTTGTTGGGGCATTTGGTCTCCATGTTGATACTTTATTACCACAGATCACTTGGAAATGGGAAAGAGACCTATGAAATTGGAAAACAAATTACAGTTTGTTGTTTTTTTTCAGTAACGAGCTCATTTTAAACCCCATTTTTAGCAAGAAATAATGACTTGCTTTATTTAGAGACTATTTAAAATGCTCTCGAGGTATCTATTGAATATCTTGACATCACAGATAAATCAGGAGCAGACTCAAAATTAGCCCTGCACTGTTCTATATTGCAGTATGTTCTATATTACAGTTACATTATCCAGCCCTTGTACAATGCACCTCAGAGATGGCAGAAGAGACAGGGTCTGTTCTCAGAGCTGTTTCTAACGTGTGATCACCCTTACCCCTGAAAACCTGCCAGGATTTGTCTCTGAGGCACAGCGTTGGACATTTGTGTGTGGGGAGGATCGCCAGCAGGCTGGAGGTGCTGGGGTTTGTGGTGTTTTCTGGTTTGGTGTTGTCAGTGCATTATTTACATATCCAAAAGTAGCCAGGAGAAAGGTGGATGCTCAGCTGAATTTTAGGGTAATTGAACTGACCTAATTCCTGTCAAAAATAATCAGGATAAAACCTGCACTGTTCCAAGATGGAAAACTGGGCACCAGGCTCTGGATGTTGGAGCTGCTCCGGGTGATGCTCCTGTGACCTGGGGCTGATGGAGGGTCAGGATTTGCTATGTGATGCCAGAACCCTTGAGCTGCTTCCTTGGTTAATTAAAATATGCACCATTAACAGCTGACTTTGTGCCTTCCCAGGCTAGGCAGGTCCTTACTGGGATGAACGGGAGCCTTTCCATCACAACCAGCGTCTGCTTCAGCTCTCGCTGCTCCCCTTTTCCTGCTCGTGATCCCTCATCTCCTCCAGGCTCTGGTGAGATTCCTCAGCCCAGAGGGCTGCACAGCCTTCGGGATGGCAGGGGACTTTGCAGGGCGTGGGTTTTCTCCCGGTGAACACAGCGATGAGCATTCGCTAAAGCTCTCCCCAGGCCAGCGTTTGTCCAGAGCCGCGTCTCGGCTTCCCGAGCAGTTGGGTTTAGGCTTGAGCAGCTCCCTCGGGGAGCGGGCCAGCAGGGTTAATTCCAGCAGCTGGCTCGGGGAGGGATTCCCGAGCGCTGCTTGTGTTTGCTGCTGCTGGAGAACATCGGTGGTGCCGTGTTAAACACGGAGGGGAGCGGGAGCAGTGCGGCAGCGGCCGGGCTGGCAAGCTCCGGGCTCTCCTGCCGGCATTCACCAGCAGCACCGCGGAATGTTTCCTCTCCTTCGGCCTTGGACCTTGTTACTCAGGAGAACATGTAATAATAAAGGAGCTTTTTGAGTGATTTAGTTAGAAATCCATCAGACTGTCAGACAGTCTGGTGGCATCAATAATTCCCTATTAAGCCCTCTACACCCATTATGGTTTGTGCTTTTCCTTTTTTTTTCTCGAAGTTAGTTTCCAGGCAACCAGTAAGAACTGAATTGCATTAAGCTATTAATTCAGCCTTGCACGCCAGCTCCAGCTTCTGCAGCCCAGTTCTTCCTCTCCTGTACAAGTTTCCTCCTAAAACCCCTTTTATTGGTTTAACCTTCAGTGGTGCCCAGCCCAGAGAACTGGTGTTGAAATGGCAGGGTCTGGGTTGGGTTTGGGTTTCAATACTGGCTGGTGGGGGGTGGTTTTGAGCAGAGTTCTGAGGAAGGTTGGTGTTGGTCACCATAAAGTACACCGTGATCCCCTGGTGTGTTCTTCATCACCACGTCAGAGGTGGCCTCAGTAAGGTCTGAATTAAGAAGATTCTTGTGATTTGAGGGTGGGCAGGCCCTGGCACAGGGTGCCCAGAGCAGCTGTGGCTGCCCCTGGATCCCTGGCAGTGCCCAAGGCCAGGCTGGATGGGGCTTGGAGCAGCCTGGGACAGTGGAAGGTGTCCCTGCCCATGGCAGGGGTGGGAGGGGATGAGCAGAAGCAGAGTCTCATTTTTGTAATTTGTAATTTGAACACAGGCAGATGTTATGTCAGAGATCCCTTCCTTTCAGGGGAACACGTGGATTTAAGAACGTGACTTATTAATTAATCCTTGTATGGGCAGTGCCTGTGCATCAATAGTGGAACAGTAAAGAAGCAGCAGTAATGAGATGGAACCACCCCGAGCGTGACATGAAAATCCTTGCAGAAGCTAAGAAGGAGTAATTTGGGTGTTGTGCTGCAGAGTTAATGAATGTAGTGCTGGAGAAAGGAGCTGCACTGGCAGCTTGGGAATGAACTTCCCTGCTCCTTCCCTGAAGCAGGGCAGGGAGGCTGAGCCCATCGGTTTTCCTTCCAGGCTCAGCTGAGAGGAAGCTGTAGAAGTGGGATGGAGATCTGGGCTGCAATTGCAGTTGTGGCTGATAATTACAATTATGAGCTATGAAATCCAACCTGGACTGAGCTGTGCTGAACGGTCAGAAAGGTCCTTCACCATTCCCCAACCCATGAGCTTTGTCTCAGGCTTTGTACTGGGGTCAGTGGGTTGTGGAAGTCACCGGAGGAGTTGTGCTGGGGATTTTTGGTAGGGCTACAATTAGAAAAATCAATCTTAAGTAAAAGAATTTGTCTTCATTCACTGCCAAAATATAACAAAGAAATTTAATAAATAAATGTAATACTCAAAAAAAACTGAAAGTGAAGCACCAAGATAAAGCCATTTCAGATCAAGCTGCCACAGCTTTTTTAAAATAGTTGACTTGGGATAGAATTTTAAAAAGTGATTTTAAAAAAAATTACTAAAAAAATAAACTACAGTTTTGAGCTCTTTCCAATTTCTGTCATTAGAGATCTCTAATATAAGTCTGAATCACAGAGGTGACAAATCCAGGCCCCAAAAGGAAACCATATCTTCATCAGACTTCACTGGAGAAACGAAATTATTAAAGGTCTGCTGATTATCAGCAGAGCACATAATAAATGCTCTTCCCTGCAGCAGCCGTAAGAACTTGGATGGTTAAAAAGGGGTTTTATGCCACACGGGTTGCTCAGATTTTTTGGGACAATTACAATCACCAGTGTTTTCCCCTCACATTTATCACTGGGACAGGGATGTGTTGCCATCCTCAGGGGCTGTGGTTCTATCAGCAGATACAAAAAACCCCCGTGGTCAAGATGCTGAATCTAATCCCATTCTCCATTTCTGGGCCATATTTTATTAAACATTTTCATCACTTTCAACTGTGCATTCATACCTCACCAGATTTATATCTGTAATTAGGGGATCGTTATTTACCAGCTGGTAAAAAGACACCTTTCAGCAACATAATTCAAATGTCAGGAATTACTGCCAGTTCCAGATTAATAGTACAGTTATTTCTTTGGCTACAGGTTAGGAACGTGGCTGCTGTCAGAAACTTTTGGCAACGGTTCAGAAATACTGGGAAACAACTATTTGTGTTTTTCCAGCTGAAGAAAATCAGTTGTATGTGAAAGAAGGTGATCCCTCTCCAAGACCTAAGTTCGGTAATGAGTTGTTTTTATTTAACAAAGTCTCTAACAGATGGTGTTGCTAAATTTTGAATATTAGGGCTGCTTTTGCAAGAGGCCTCCACACATGCTGATGTAGCACAGAGGAGGGTTCACATTTCAGCTCGAGCTCAGGGCTGATCCTGTGGTCACTCCTGGGGCTGGAGCCACCCCCGGGTGACCCCGCTGTGTCTGCAGCTGCTGCCACCCAAAGCACTGCCCCTGGAGGGGACCCTGGCAATGACCCTGGGAAGGTGAGGGTGCTTCAAAAAAATTATTTATTGTGTGTGCTCTGTAGGAGGAATCACAGAGTGGCAGAATGNGGTTGGGTCGGGTTGGGTTGGGCTGGGTTGGGTTGGGCTGGGTTGGGAGGGACCTTGGACACTGCCAGGGATCAAGGGGCAGCCACAGCTGCTCTGGGAAATCCATTCCAGGGCCTTACCACCCTCACAGTGGATGAGCTTTGTGGGTCAGAGCAGTTTCTGGGTTATCTGAGGTTATTTTGCAGTTGGTTTCTGGAAGGTCTATGCTCAACACCACCTTTATGGTCAGTTCTCTAATCCCACCAAAAAACCCATTCAATTGAGATGCTGTGTTTTCCATAAATCCACATTTCCTGGGCAGTAAGAAGCAGACAGTGGTGCTGCCAACCAAGTCTAACCAACATCCTTCTTGTTCCCAGGGCTGAAATCCTGGAAACAGCCAATCTCTCACCAAATCCAGCAGCACCGGTGTCACCCCAGCACGGCCACTTTACAGATGTCACCCCTTTGGTCACCTGCCCGTGCCTTTGGTGCTCCAGCAGGAAGGTTTGGGCTGATGATGGTGAGACACTTCCCACACTTGTTCAAACCGAATTGATACCCTTTCTTTGGTTGGTACCACTGCTCAAACTCTTTGTTGTGCTTCTATAAACGCTCTGATCCTTTTGAAATGGGGGTCAGACATTTGCTTGGTTTCATTCCTGCAAAGCTTTCCCGGTATCAGAGGTTGTCCCTGGCTGTTCAGTCACTCCATGCACTCAGAACTCACAGAAGGACAAAACCTTCATCATTAAAATTATTTTCTCTGTAAGCAACACAAGATGGTGGGGCTTTTCCAATGTGGGAATGCAACTGATGGAAATGAAGGGTGACTGTGCACATGTAATTCAAGGGAGTAGCTTTGGGGAAACATCAGCCAGGGGAAGAAGGAAAAGAAATTTGAATTCAATTGGATTTTAGTGACTTCAGCTTGGGTTTGAATCATATTTACATGCTTTTCCCTCTCTGCTCTGTTTGCAAGTTTTATTGCTATGGTTCTCGTGTCTTGGAGCGATGTGAATTAGTGGGTTTGTTATTGCTGAGAGGGAGGGGAACTGCAGCAGCAAGAAATGAGATCGTTCCCTGGAGTCCTACACAGGAAAAGTGTGGAAAACCTGGAGCTCAACCCAGATCTCAGGAGACACCAAATGGCCCCAAAACGTATGGTGTGGTGGGCCAGGAGCTGCCAACAGGAAGCTCAAGTTGAGGTTTAAAACTCAGTTAGCATGAAGGATGTGATGGAAATGGGGACATTTAGGGCAAAATCCTCCCCGCCTCGCACGGAGACCCAGGAGCTTTGCAGCTTTCCTGCTTTTGCCTCCAGCGGTGCCCAAATGTGAGAATTTTGTGCAGTTTCAGAGCGAGGATGAAAGTGAGAAATCATTTAACAGCCAGAGCTCCAACGGGAGCATCAGCAGGAGCTGGATTGATGGAAATGCCCCAAATTGAGGGTGGTTTCAGGGTGATTGTTTTTATTGTTGGTTGCAAGCTTTCGGTGAAAGCTTTTCTGAGTGACTATTTTGGGACAAGGCAAAGACTTCTTGCAGGGTGAACCAAATATGAAATTGCAGTTCTTTAACAAGAACTGCACCCGTAAATGAAAAATATGATGTGGCACAGTAAAAATAAGACCATTGTCCTGAAGTCTTTGTCTATGCCCTTTAAGGTGTACTTTGGGGATTAATCATCAAACGGTTGTGTCGCAGCAATTCGGCTCAAGTGGGTTTTTGCTTATATTGCAGCCTTAGATTACACACTCATTGTCAATTAAATAATTTTAAATAATGCAGCTGTTTAACTTGCCTGGTTTGGCTCTTGGCTGGCTGGGGTTTGCTGGGTAATCTCTGCTTCTCCACCGTCCTGTTTTTCCAGCACAGCCGCGTTCTCTGGAGGCCTCTCCTCTACAAGAGAGGTGCAGATTCTTCCTCTGTTTGTAAATACATGGAATCCAGCCCATTTCCATCTTCTCCAGTACCCAGTCCCACACTCCCGCTGCGTTTGGGGTCTGGAGCACTCCCAACACACAGCAAAATGAGCAGGAAAAGGCACTGACTAAAGAAGGACTTGAGAGCCAACGTGGAGCCCTTGAGCACCAAGGACAACGGCGGAGCTGGAACAGGTCTGCTTCCCACAGGGAATGTACTAATGGCCATTTTTCCCTTCTCCTGGATTTTTAGACTGTGTTCATAGAATCTTAGAATGATCACAGTTGAAAAAGACCTCCAAGATCATCAAGTCCAACCCTAAGTGTTCCTTAGATATGAATGATGCCACAATTTTATTGGTATAGAAATGGAAAATGAACTCAAAACCACTCCGATCTAGAGAATTGCAGCCTAGTTCAGGTGGGAATTCAGCAGAATTTTCAAGTAATTCCTGTTTGAAACGCCTTCATAACTTTCGCTTCACCAAAACAGAAAGGGACATAAAGTGACGGTAAAAATTCCCATTTTGGAAGGGGAAATTCTCCTTCCTGGCAGTGAAGATAAAGGAAATTTGCAGTGTTTGGAAAGGATTGTCAGTGGTTACTTTGATTTCAAATGTCAACTCAGCACATCTTAATCCTGCCCACTCTCGAGCATTGCTTTGATGGGAAGCTGGTGATTTATGGGATCGAATTAGAATTCCTGTTTAGAATTAATGTCTTGGTTAGAAACACTAAAACCGCCTGCAAACTCCTGCGGTTCCCCAAAGCCAAGGCTGGGCAGGCTCTGCCCTCTGGAAGTGCAGGGAGCTGGGAGCTGCCTCTGGTGGCCTGGGGCTGCCTTATGTAACCCCTGCTGCTGGAGTTAGCGGGTGTAAATGGAAAAGTTAAGGGGAAAACACAAGCAACACAAGAGGATTTTTTCCTCTGTAAGTGCTCTCATGGGTTTGCCTGTCTTTTACTTGTTCCTCTCTTCTCCAAAATTCCATTTTTTTCTCTTTTTTCCCCTCAACGAGCATGAAAAGGAAAATTGCTAATGAGTCAAACCACCAGAAAAGTTAAGGGATGTGTTGAGGACATGGGTTTTTCTCCATGGTTGTGGCAGAGCTGGAGCCCACATGGAGTCTCCAGCCAGCACTGCCCTGCACTCATCAGCCATCCCTCTAATTAAATTAACTGTCTGCAATTAACACACAGTCCAGCATCACACTTTTAATTCATCTTCTGGATCATTGCTTGTTAGAGTAGAAAGAATGAAATTCTCAGAATTCAGGGTTCCAACAGTTCCCCAAACGGAATTGCTTTTAATAAAAACCTTATAAAAAGCAAATTTATTCTTGTCTACTCACGCCAACCCTGAGCCACCATTGGTGTGTCTTAAGTATTCAGTTTGATTTAGGCAGAGTTGGACCCTGAGCTGATGGAGATCCAGAGTGGGAATATAAGACACCTTCTAAACTGAGAGATAATGCAGAGCACCATCAAGGTGGGTAATTAAAGGGGAAGGAGAGGAACTCTCCAAGTTTAATAAAAAAATAAATGATGGGTTTAGCACTGCTGCATGAACACTGCATTTCCCAGTAGTAAAAGCTTGTTTGTATCTGGGTCAAGAGAAAAAAAAAGTTGCTAAAATTAAGAAACACTTCTAAGTTTGGGGTTATTAGAAGTGAGAGAGGTTCAGTGAGAAATTCAGCATTGTCAGTGGTGCAAATGAGGTTTTCCTGATGGGCTGGTGAGTTTGTATTTGACTTTTTTCTTAAATATTTGCAAGAAAATTAAGGGCAGCGCTTTGGTTCTGCAAATATCGACATCAGGTTTTCCTCTTTCATTAGCAGGACCAATATTTGCTGAACTGACCCTGTGACCCCCAGGGGAATGCACAGAGAGAAGGGCCAGGGATCCTTCACTGCAGTGAGGGTTCAAACTGGGGACAGCGGGAGCTCTGCACTGGGTGCTCTTAACAGGAGCTAAAGGGGGGGGAATTATTTAATTGGGGACCTTTTCTATTAAAATACACCAATGTTTGAGGGAGAGATGTGCGTTTCACCCAGGGATCTCCTGATTGTGGCTTTCTGGCTGACATGGGTCTTGTTTCTCCTCCTGTCTGCCTTTGCTTTGGTGCTCTCAAGGGCTCTTGTTGCTTTTGCTGTTCGAGTCTGGTGCTGTGCCCCTTGCTGGCATTGCTCAGCTTTATATTTGGAATTTGATATCCATGGAAATATGTGAAAATCCTTCCAATTTTTGCAAACCCTTATTTAAATGATAGGCAATTAATTCTCCACTGTGGCAAAGCTCAGCATCCCTTTCTAAAGGTGTTGCATGTGCCTCTGAGGGACATTCCTTACTTCAAAATTCCAGATCCGTGAGGAAACACTGCACCTAAATTTGGGGATTGGATTTGGTTGGTCTGTGAGCTGTAAATTCCCCGTTACCATGTCCATAGATGGCATGAGTCACAGGCCTGGCTTTTCCAAGAAATTCCATGTTTCCCACCTGATGGAAATCAGGGAGAACAATTCAGAGTGATTTTCAAAAGCCCCTACATGGACCAGTTCCCTTGGTTTGGAATGGTTCTGTGTGATTTATTAGTCAGAAATTCCATCATATTTTGTACCATCCTTCACAAATCTCAGCTCCAATATCTTCCCTTCTCAGAGCTGTCTTGTGAATAACAAACCCCACATTGTTCTTGTGTGTGTTCTTCTGAATTTATTTCATGTCATCTTCTTACAGGAAAGGGAAAAAAAAAAACGCAGCTCCTCTCACTTAGCCCCCTTTGGGACAGCAGCCACAGATGAAGAGCAAGCAATCAACATGTCAGGATAAAATTAGATTGCCACGGAGTACAAGGTTTGATCCAATATCTGTATCAGATTTGGGTTTCAGCTCTGCATATCACAATAAAACAATCCTTGCTGAAGGTGCTGGGCACAAAGCAGCTCCTTTCACATCTGGGGAAAGCTGGGATAGGGGCAGGCTGAAACTACCTGTTTGACACTATTGCCTCAATATTTAATTGAGGTTATAAATGAGGACTGGCTGCAGGAGGCCCCTCTTGCTGTGTTCGCAGGGTGGGCCCAGCTCTGGCTTCAGGGCAGGGCAGAGATGGAGCCAGGCCGGGGCCTGCAGCAGCACCAGGAGCTGGGGGAGCATTTCCTGCACAAATCCCCCCAAATCCCCCTTTCCCGTGCCCTGCTTTTCACTGGGGGCTCATTTTGAAGCGAGGAAAATGGATTTATTCCAGATAACTGAGATGGGAGATGGGTCTGGCAGCATCCCTAACATGATCTGCCATCCTCCAGTCCGGAGCAGAGCCAGCCCAAAGCAAACCTCAGGGCTGTGTCCAGCTGGATGCCGGCTCCTGAGCCAGGGCCTTCACTCTGCAGCCCAGCCCCTGCTTGGTGACACGGCCACAGCCCTTAGGGACAGCTCCAGGAGGGCCGGGGGCTGCGCTACAGCTTGCACAGAAAACAGCAACATTCTGGCAGAGGTTTTCTACAGAATGCTAAGTAATAATTCCAAGAAATTATAATATTTGCTTCCATTTAATCGGAAAAAATAAGGAAAATATTTAAAATATTCATTCTAATATGTTTGGTTTGGGTCAGACAAAGTGCTTTGGTTCCCTTGAAGGACCTAACAGAAGCCAAGTGCCAACAAGTTGGAAAATGAGAGCTCTGTGCAGACACAGCCACCCCGTCCATGCTGTATTTCATAAAAGCCTTTTTCTAACTCTTTGTGCCTCTTCCACCAGGTTTGTGGTTAACAATAATTGCCTCCCAAAGGGAGTCATGAGCACGGCCGAGGTTTGGGTGGAATTGTTGGGAGGGTATTGAGGCAGTTCCCCTCTTTAACCCTCAGGCATTGCGATTTGTACCGCGGCGAATCCTGAGCCATCGGAACGCCCTGCTAAGGGCAGGCCTTGATTTGGACTAATTGAGGATAAAATCCATTTTCTCTGGGTGTAAAAATATTGATACACACACACACAGAGCCGTTTGTAACCTCTGTGGCCCACTTAATCTCCTGTGTAAGGAATTTAACCTGGTTCCGCTTGTCCCCAGCTCCAGGATCCGTGTGAGGAGATGGCCAGGATGTCCTCTGTCCTCGTGTTCTTTAATTCTCCAGACTGGCTCCCCCTGCTCTGCCAACAGATTTCGAATTAATGCTCCAATCTTTGAAATTAATGAGTTTTCATCGACCTCAGTGGAAGTGGATCAGCTTTGAGACTGCCAGCCCACCCCGCCGGTGCTTCGCTAAAAGTAGTTCACCTACTTTCAGACAATTCCTGCACCTGGGAGCGCCTCCTCTGAAGCCCAGTTCTTTGGAACTCATTAAAGCCTCCATCAGTGCCCTGCTGCTCCCAACAAAGAGGGTTAAATAATGACAGTTTTGATTTTGTCCTGCAGTAACTCCACGTTATTTTGAGTTCCTTTCTCTACTCCTTTAGCTCAAGCAACCAGTCTAGAAAGCTCTTATTAGCCCAGGATTTCCTGAGAGAGGAAATTCAGCACCTGCATTTCCCACAGCCCTAAATGGGGTTTGAAAAATCTGATTTCAGTCATTACAATAACGAGGCATCTCAAACAAAACAACATCATTAGAGCAGCTCATAGGTGATGGAGATGTTCCCAGTCCCTGTACATTGTTTTTGCTTTCTGTGGAAAACACAGCGAGTCTTGGAGAGTCAAAAATTGCTGGGTAGACCCTGAGCTCAACCCTGTGCTCCCAGACCACGCTCCCACCCGTACCTTGGAGAGGCTCTTCCACGGCCCCACACGGTGTGGTTGGATGGAACAAGACCCATCAAGGACCCAGCTGTCCTGTGCCCCAGCAAACTGGGGGTGATGCAGCATGGCACAGCATGATCCAGTGCTGGCTTCCCCAGAGATGAGCACCAAGATCTAGAGGCCCACAAGGTGAGTATTGAGAGAGGTGAAGCCAGGGAAAAATTCATTTCATGGAGCATAATAGGGCATGGAAGAAAGTAATGGTTAAGTACCAGAAAATGGGGAAAAGTCGTGATTGTCTGATATTCAGTCTATCAAAGCAAGTGAATAAAGGTAAAAATCTATACCCTAAACCCACATCAACAGAAAGGAGCTGTTAGCATTACCTGGGGAGACGGGGCTGTCGATGTATTTTGCCTGAGTTTGCTGTTGTTGTACACAGGGGTAAAACCTTGCACAGACCAGGCTTGATACAAAATGAATGAGGAAGGACATCGAGGGAATAAATAAAAGAGATGAGGAGAAGATCTGCACTTGTACAAAATGTGCACAGCCATGAAGAGTCCTTAAAGAAAAAAAAGTGAAAACTTCATTTACAAAGAGCTCTCCTGACTTCTGTCATAAAATGTTCCAAAACAATCTCATGACTCAATTCCTGCAGCCATTGAAGTAGGAAGAATTACATAAGATCCTTGCTGTTTGCTTTATTTCATGCTTAACTCATATTCCCAATGATTCATTATCGAGGTTTGTCAGGACTAATTAAGCAGAGTGCCAGCTGTGATAGGATTGGGTACAACGGCACCTTCCTGGGTGGGTTCTCCACCAGGATCGCTGCTCCCAGAGAATTAGGGAATAGCAGCTAGCGTTCAGGGCTTTGGGGCTAACTGGGCTGGGCTGGTCCAAAGGGGAATGTCTTCAGTGCCTAAGTTCCTCCTCAGCAGGAACTGGAGTTTTCTGTAACTCCATTACAGCAAACAACAAAATCTGTGAAGTTCCCAGGATGATTTTATTTCTCTGGTAAAAGTGACCTCTCTTCAGTTCAACAAAAATCGTTAAATTCCCAAAAGGACGCAGTTTGAAAGTCAGGAAGGTGTGAGTGTGAAAACGTGTGGTTATGGAAGGTGTCCTGTGGAAGGTGTCCCTGCCATGGCAGAGGGTTTGGAACTGGATGGGCTTTAGGGTCCCTTCCATCCCAAACCAGTCTGGGATTCCATGGTTCTGTGACTTCACGTCCAAGCTTTTAATGCTGATATGAAATGAGCGGTGGGCTCATAAAGTCTGGAAGTAGTTTCCAAACCAAACCTTTCTGACCTGTATTTGATAGAGGCAAAGTCATCCCTCAGAGAATCCCTGTGCTGTTGTGCACTCCGCGCTATTAATAAAAGAGTAATTAAGAGTAATTAATTTATGGGCAGCAATGGCAAAATATCAGGGACTCATGTACAGGGATGTGAGCCCGGTGGGTCCATTGGCACTGCGGTGACTGCAGCTCTGCCCATCCCAACGGGATCCCCTTTGGCAGTGTCCAGGCTGCAGCACGGGATGTGGGGCAGTGGAACAATCCCGGCTTGGTGCTGTCCGTGCTGGGCTCTGCAGGATGGATGCTCCTTTCCAAGGAGGCACTGGGGCTATTTCAGGGAAATCTCATCCAGAGGCTGGCAGGAGGAGGACGCCTGAAGCTTCACAGGGGTGTGCTGTGTGTCTGTCTCCTCTGAAGGGGACCAAGTGCCATGCCCTAATCAGGGACTGGGACAGATGTCACCAGTTAAAGGTATTTTTCAGGAATATATAAAGCATTTTCTGTTGGAATTCTTTGGGGGAAAAAATCTGTCAAATATTTTTAAAGTGTTTTGCTTAAAATCTGGCGAAGCTGTGAAGGACAGAAAAGGGGCGCTCATGGCTGGGAGGGAAAAGCCTCTCAAGAGCATCCTGAGTGATTCCACCAGCTTTAATGCCACTTTGTCCCTTGGAAAAGTCCAGGCAGCACAGCCAGAAGGGGAGGAGGAGACCTGCCTGCACTGGCTGGGCCCGTTTATTGTCTGACATTACAACACTATTATTATTTGGAGAAAGCTGTCTTATTTAATTATCCTAAATGTGCAATTCCATCATTTCCAATTCAGCATTGGAGGAAGATGTTCCAAGCATTAAGCGAACCAAAATATTCTTAGTAAATAAGTAACAGAGAGAATAATAAGTGTTTGGAAAGAAGAAGTTATTGTTCCCTGTGAGTGGCAGCGAGTTTAATGATTTGGCTGGAGTGCCCATCTAATAGAGCTGCCTGCTTGAAAGATTTGTGATCTCCAAGGAACGGTTTGAAAGTGTCTCCTGTGCAATTGATTGATCCATTCCTCTCAAATGCTTGGATGGCTTTCAGAGCCCGGGACAGGGATTGATGGGGCTGCAGGGGGTGGGAGCTCTCTGGGCTGGTGGGAAATGCCGCGAGTCTCCTGTCCCCGAGGCAGAGGTGACAGGAATGACCTGAGCGCCTGTTCAGAGAGGGGGAATTGCTGACAGCCCACCCAAAACTTCCTCTTGGGAAGAGCAAGGGCCTTCCTCCCCTGCCATTTGGATCTTTCCCTGGTGGTACCTGACCCCTGCACTGGGACTCTTTTCTCTAACCACGTGCTACACAGAGCCACAAAATCATTGAGATCTAGGTTCAGATCATCAATCCAATGGTAAACCTGGCACTGCCAAGTCCAGATTGAATGTTTTGGTTTCCAAAATACGGCAAGTTTGGCTTTAAAATGGATACTTACAAAATTTTTGATTTGATTCTGAATTCGTTTTTGGTCATTTCTGAAATGGTCTTGTTGACAGAGACAATTATGGTTTGAAAACCAAAACAAATTAATGAAGAACCCAGGACTTGCTGACAATGTTCTCCCCTGGTTATGGTGCACGTTCTGTGTAGGTCTGGTGGTATTTTACAAAAGCAACCTGCATTGAAATTACAAAAATCACCATCTCTGCACTTGCAAAAGCTTAGAGTGCAGGGTTTTTTTATTATTATCAGAAATTCCTTTTCCAGGGTGCCGAGCTCCTCATGCACAGGATTTGACAGAACAGAGAGTAATTTACAATGAAGATCAGAGCAGTGGCACCTTCTGCCCCAGCTGCTCCTTTAGCACAGAGCCTGCTCCCATGGACAGACAACTCTTGGAAGGGTCATCCCTCGGCAGCTGGGTCTGGCCCCAGTGTCACCAGCCTGGCCTGGCCCCAGTGTCTCCAGCCTGGCCTGGTCCCAGTGCCACCAGCCTGGCCTCAGCTCATGGCCAAGGGTTCCTCCTCCTCTTCCCAGAGCCTTTTGCTCCCCAAAGCAGCAGCAGCAGCCAGGGCACAGAAGGCAGCAGCCAGGAGGTGCCTGGAAATGGAAAATAACTCTGTGTGTGATGTTGTGGGACTTTGAGAGCATCAAAGGAAGGGAAATGTTTCTCTCCATGGGATGGCTGAGGTTGGCTCTCAGGGCTGCTTTGGTCTTCCACAGGGTCACACCAGGGTTGCAACAGAGAATGAGGCCCGGAGACTTCATTTAGCACAACGTGTTCATTGCAGTTTTTTCTTGGAATCAATCCATAATGTCTTGTAGATTTAATAACTTCATATATTTCATAAATTACAATCTGTTTATAATTTTAATATATTTTAATATTTTATAATTCAATAAGCTACAAATACAAAAATAATGTTTCTCTTACATAAATAAGGATCTAGCAAGGTATCTAAGCGACCATATCCTTGAAGGGAATTTGCTGTCCCCTGTCCTCCCTGGAAACCAGAGCCTCACTGACACCTTCTCTTTGTAAACAGCAACAACAAAGCCCCGAGTTAAGGATCTGAGCTTTTTGCTGGCCTCTGCTCCAAAAACCCATTATTTTCTGAACACCAGATAAGCAGGAGCTCTGGCTGCTTTCCCGAGCCTGACTTCACCCAACAAATTAATTGCTTGTACCACGTCCATTACAGTTGTCCAAGCTGACCTCTGCCTGCGCAGCAGCCTCTGCCACATCTCCAATATTTGAAAGATTGTTTTATTCCTCCTTCCTGCTGGTCCATCACTCTTTGGGCTACTTCCACTGGTCGGCTGTAACAGGATTTTGTGTTTGCTCTGCCAGCTGCCCAGATAAAAGCAATGTTTAATTATACAGCAGCTCTGACAGGAGATCCTCCTGCGATGGAGATCGCGCCACACTCCGAAGGACGCCAGCGACGAGGCCGCTTCCTTTCTGGCAAAGACTTTGCTTATCCAGTAGCAATTTGGCTGAATCCATGATCTTATTTGACAGGCAAGTTAAGAAATGGTTGTGAATATTCTCTTGGATGTGTTTAACCAGCGTTTACTTCTAAAAATACTCTCTTGCTAAAAAGATCAGGCTTGGGTTGGGTTTGTTTGTTGGGTTTGGTTTATTTTTCTGGTGAATTTTTGGTTTGTCCTGTGTTTTTTGGGGCTTTTTTTTAGTGAAGCAAATCTCCACAGGGGAGATGGAGTGTGTCCCCAGCACTGCAAAGCCTCAGGCAATGGGAGGGTGCTGTGGGTGGAGAGACACAGGTGGGACTTTGGTTCTGGGTGCCTGGGCCTACCTGGAGTGGTAGCAGTGCATCAAACCCCCGTGCTGAGCTCCCTGCAGTGCCATTCTTTGGGTGAGAAAAGCAGAATCGCTTCACTCGTGTCCCAGGAGGTCTCCAGCCCGTGCAGGTGTGAGGACAGAGCTCCCAAGGCTGAAGGTGAAGAATGTGTTCAGTGTCTTGTGCTGAGAGCTGGGTTTGGCACACGAGTGACTCACTGTGAAGTGAAACACAAACGTCACACTGCAATGACTTTCCCCATTTCCATATGCTTCTGTCAATATTCCCATTAAAGACATAAAATGCTGCTTTGCTGCACAACATCCCCTCCTGAGCTGTTCAGGATTGCGGCTGCAGCTTTCCCGGGACTGAGCGTGTTGTAAGTGGAAACACTCTGAGAGGGGGGAGCTCAGGCTGGAGTGGACGTGACTCAGTTTTCCTTAGGAACTGCTGGGTGAATGCTCTGAGTGTGGCTGCTGAGCTGGGCCGGGAGGGAGGGGAGGAATTCTTTAGCTCAGTGGGACAGGGGAGGTGGCTCAGCACAGGTGTGACACACTCACTGCTGGGTTTAGTCAGTGCTGCCTCACCCCAGGTATTCAGCAATCCCAATGAAATCACAGAATGACAGAATCATCTTGGTAGGAAAAGGCCTTTCAGATCATCGAGTCTGATATTTCTCTCAAGGAAAACAGCAGTGAGAGATGCACAGGCTGTTATTATATTTAGTTTCCTGTCGGAGAGGGCCAGATTGGGTGTAGGTAGCTCAGAGCACAGAGTGGATGGAGCTCAGGTACAATGAGAGGGAGAGTATTGCCAGTTTGAAGAGTTCAACTTAAAAGGCAGGAAATTGAAAACTGATAAAAACAGGATTTTCCAGGAAATGTCCAGTGGTCCTTGTTAGCACAGCAGCCAAGTCCTCAGCAAGAGTGGGAGAGGGACTGGGCAGTTTTATGGATATCAGGAATATCCAGAGTAATGATCACTGTATCAATTTTTGTAATGTAATTAGAATAATCTTCAATGCTTCAGGGTTTAAATCAATAAAATCAGGAAGAGATTAAAGATATCTGCATACTGCAAAACTGTCCATTTCTTCTGATACATCTGCTGCTAATCCAAGACAAGCTGCTGGGCTGGGCTGGACCCTGGGTCTGCCTTGATCAGCTGTGGCAGTCCCTGCGCTCCTTAGGGAATCTGGAGACTGGTTCTTTAGGTAAACCAAGGTGTGAGGAAGAGCAGGATGAAGTAGAGAGCAGATGGGTTTTCTGTGACTTTGAGAGGACAGAAGTTTATGTGATTATATATGAGTAACTGCAGATTTGCCCGAAGGAAAAAAAACAACACAAACCAGGAAGCTTTCAAAAGCATGAGGTGACTTCCTGCAAAACAATGAGATTTATTAGAAGAAATTATTTATCTCCTCATCCTTTCTGAAGTGGAGCACTTAAGGCAAACTTGAGGCTCCAAACACAAGAGTCGGAATCTTCAATAATAATGAACAGAGGTAAGATTCTGACTGAGGAGCTTTAAGTGGGCAAGAGGTAAATAAGCATAAAGAGCTCTCCCTGAGTGTGCACATTGAGATGGAAAAGGGGATGGAGCTGGTGTAACAAGGGAGAACTGGGAAGGAAATCCCACTGTGTAGCAGATGAAGTGATGTGAGGAGTTGGGATGTGTGTGCAAGGGATGGGGATGGGTCCTGATTCAGCTCCACCCTGCTGGCAGAGACTGGGAGAGGAGTGGGAGTCTGAGAGCCCTATGGAAAATCTCCGAGGAACTGGCTGGTCCTTAGGATGCCTTCCAACCCAATGCATTCCGTGGTTGCCAATGTAAAGGGAATCACCTTTTAAAGATGTGTGGCTGATTTGAGGGTGGTGAGGCCCTGGCACAGATTCCCAGAGAGGCTGTGGCTGCCCGTGGATCCCTGGAAGTGTCCAAGGCCAGGTTGGACGGGGCTTGGAGCAGCCTGGGACAGTGGAAGGTGTCCCTGCCCATGGCAGGGGGTGGAATGAGACAATCATTAATGTCCTTCCCACTGCAAACCACTCTGTGATTCTGTGACTGGGCAGGTTACAACACACGGCGTGCTGCTGGTCCAGAGTGTGTTAGGGGCCAAATGATGAACTGCAGCTGCATCTGGCCTGGTATTTATGAAGGAGGAATCGAAGGTTGTCTCCAAAAAATGTGCTTGGTCTGGTGGGAGCATCTGAGAGATACATCCTGCATTAGTCTGGAATTGGGAATGTGGCAGGGTATGGATTGGCCGTTCAGAAGGGAATGGCAACAGGTGGTGTCTCTTTGGGTGCTACAGTTTCGGGGTGAAGGGAACAGAACCAGGACGTTCCAGCATCCTCGAGATCTGGGTGTGCAGAAGAAAAATGGGTCTGGAGATCTTAAAATAGAACAAGATCAGCTGCATTACTTCGGGTTTGGGAGTACGGGGTTACATCCAAACTCCTCCTCCTCCTCACCGGCTCCACTGGCACCCACCTCGGCGGCCGGAGGATCTCGTTCCCATGTCACAATCCGGATTGCTGCTTTGGATGCCCTGGGCTGGCTGGATGCTCCGGCTGTCCCCGGCTGTCCCCGAGCCCCGCGGTGGCACTGCCGGGCTCCGCGAGCGGGGGAGCCCGCGGCGCTCCGCTCCCCGCCGGGAGAGCGAGGCGGAGGAGGATGATGCTGCTGCTGCTTCTCCAGTGGGGCTGAGCGAGCATCCCCCACGCAGCGCCTTTGGCGGGCGCTCCCGAGCCGCGCCGCCCCGAGACCCCGTCCCCAGCGCCGGCGGGTCCGGCTGCACCTCTAAACCCCCACCCCCGGCGGGGCGGGCGCAGGGGCCGGGACCACCCGGTTCCATCCCCGTGCCCGTCCCCACCCCCGTGCCCGTGCCCATCGGAGCCGGCCCGGGGCGGTGCGGCGGGCGCTGCGCAGCGG
>VZTI01003041.1:232551-374985 GCA_013397865.1 Struthidea cinerea | reverse complement strand
GGCCCGGCCCCCGGGGAGCGCGGGGCAGCGCCCGGGGGCGGCGGCGGCGGCATCACCATGGGCCGGCCGGGCAGGGTGCTGCGGCTGCTGGCGCTGCTGGAGCTGCCCTGCTGCCTGCTGGAGCTGCTGCTCGGGGAGGCGGCCCGCGGGCAGGAGATGTACGCGCCCCACTCCATCCGGCTGGAGGGGGACATCACCCTGGGCGGCCTCTTCCCCGTGCACGCCAAGGGCCCCCCGGGCTCCCCCTGCGGGGACATCAAGAAGGAGAACGGCATCCACAGGCTGGAGGCGATGCTCTACGCCCTGGACCAGATCAACAGCGACCCGGACCTGCTGCCCAACGTCACGCTGGGCGCCCGCATCCTGGACACCTGCTCCCGGGACACCTACGCGTTGGAGCAGTCCCTCACCTTCGTCCAGGCGCTCATCCAGAAGGACACCTCCGACGTGAGGTGCACCAACGGCGAGCCGCCCGTCTTCGTCAAGCCGGAGAAAGTAGTTGGAGTGATCGGGGCGTCGGGAAGTTCCGTGTCCATTATGGTGGCCAACATCCTCCGGCTGTTCCAGGTAGGGCCGTGCCGCGGGGCTCCGCCGCTCCGGCTCCCCTCGTGCCTCTCCAGGTGCTCCATCCGCCTCCCTCCGGAGCAGCTGCTTCCCTTCCCCGCCGCCCTCCCCGTCTCCCTTCTCTACGGTGCGTGGCGCTTTCTGGATTTATCGCCCCATTTGCACGAAGCAATGCCTGAGGGAAAGGAGAGGGGAAAAAAAAAAAAAAAAAGGAAGAGGCGCTGGTTGCGCTGGGGTTGCGTTAGAGAGAGCCATGGCTCGGCGGGGATGGATGCGGGCGCACGGCACCCAGCGGGGCACGGCTGGGACGGCTCCGCGCACGGAATCCCGGCGGTGCCGGCAGGGCTGGCGGGGCCGCGGCCGTCCCGGCCCGGGGGTCGCGGCGGGACGGGAGAGGGTCAGGAGGGGCTTTCTCCGGCGGAGCCGGGGCTGTGCGGGGCAGCCCCAGCACCCAGCGCCTGCCCGGGTCGGGTCCCGGCTCCCTCCCGAGCCCGGCCGGCCGGAGCGGGGGGGTCCGGGGGCGGCTGCAGCCCGGGAGAGCCGCTCCGCGCCGCCCCAGGCTCCGGCGGCTCCGGGAGGAGCCGAGGGATGAGCAGAGCCGGAGGATTAAAGAAGCGTGTGTGTGTGTGCGGGGGAGATGTGCTGCAGCGCCTGCCCGTTCTCCCCCTCCTCGCCGCTTCCCCGTTTGCGCTGCGATCGCGCCCGTCTCGCCCCCGGCGCTGAACCTCGGTGGGTGTCGGGCACGGAGACTTTGCGCCCCCGCTGCGTCCTCCTGCCCCGGGTCCGTGCGAGGGCATCTGTCCGGGGCTGAGCAGCGTTGGATGCCCCGGCGTGTGGGGTGTCCCCCGGGGGCGGGATGGCCCCCGGAGCGCTGCTGCAGCCGCCGGGCCCCGCAGCGAGCGCCGGGTGCTCCTCGGCTGCGATCGCGGGTGCAGTGACAGTGACAGAAGCGCCACCAGATGCATCGTGAGCAGCGGAGTTCCTCGCTCCCTGTCCTACGCCTTCGCATGCGGAAGGTGGTGGAGGGATTTTTTTTATTTTTGTGCAGCGGGCGGAGAGATCCCCCGCTTTTCCCAGCTGGAAACTTGAGAGGTTTTCACGGCAGATCCACTCGGTGCTGTCAGCAGCCGCCGAGCCTCCTCATTCCCATCTGGCTGCTGGTGCCATCTCCGGCCGCTGCATCCGAGGCGAGCGGGGCGATGCCGCCCTCGCTGCCCTCTGCTCTGCCCGGCCGGGCTCTGCCCTGGCCGTTTACCCGAAAAGAGCCCCAAGGAGCCGCTTCTTTTCCTTGCTCGCCTCCCCTCTTGGCAGATTCAAACGCATCGCTGCCGGATTCAGCGCTGTGCCGAATCTCCCACGATTTCTGTGGCTCCGCCGTGTCGCTCCTCGTTCGGCAGCGCCAGCCCCGCTCCGTGCCCGGCACCGCTCCGTGCCCGGCGCCCTCCTGCTCCAGCTCCCCGGGCTGCGAACCAGACGAGCTCACGTTCTGCGTGAGCCCAGCAGCTCGGAGGGACGTGAGCAGCGCTGAAGTTGTGCTCGAGTACTGGTTCTGCAGCTGCTCGGGGCTTCACCAGCCAGCAGGGTGGGATGAGGCAGCTCTTCCACTCCAGTTCTCATCCCACAGCATGTCCTGGGCACTCCCTACCCAGATCCAGTTCAGAAGGGAAACCGAGGCATCCGGAGCCCTTTGGATGATGCCACAATACCTGCAAGGTCTTTGGTGATACGTTACGTAATGGAGTTTGCAGAAAATAAGATATTTGGGCAGTTTCTCCATGCAGAGATATTTGTATAAACTAAATATTTTAATTTATTGTGACTAAGCATCTGTTCAAAATTGCAATTTAACCAAATCATCCAGAAAGCAGGAACTGGCCCATACTGAGGGATTTTGCTGAATATATATTTTGCAGCTTGGATGAGCTGCCTTGAAGCAGATCTTACATGCTGTAAAGCTGTTCCCTACTGTCCTCTCCTCCTTCAAAACACAGTTCAGAACGTGTTCAGCCAAAGAGAAATAGAAAGGAACTATTTCAGGAGTAGAAGTGGACCTGTTCAACAACTAAGTGCCATTGTGTGTGGGTGGATGAGAAGCTCTAAGTTAGTGGAAGGAAGAAAACCAAGTACCAGTCACAAAAAATCTTGTTAACCTCAGTACTCTCTGAAATTCCCGAGTGTGGCAGCGGTCCGGGGGCGGCTGCATCTGGTTTTTACTCTCAGGGCTCTGGGTTTTACTGCCCGGGGTGAGGGGTGGGAGGATGGCTCTTGAATGCTTATTTGCATGCCCAAACTGGCTTTTCCCTCACGTCTGGTAGATAAAAACTCTCTCCATCTTTGGAGGCCCCTGCAAAGAGATCTTACTGGAGTCTCTGCTTCTCTGACAATATCTTGGAAGAGAAGTATTTGTGCTGTGCCTTAATGTAGGGAGAAAATCTGTGTGTGTGTGTATTTATAGATGTATATATATCCCATCCAGAGCACAGCAGGGCTTCCTCAGCCAGCTCCTGGTGCTGCAGGCACTTCCTCCCCAGGAGGGGCAAGATCCAGGCTGTTCATCTTCCTCTCTGCATGGGAGGTTCTGTTATCTCTGCCTGCAGCTCACCCGTCCCCAGTGCAGCACAGAGGGCTGGGAGCATCCTCAGCTCAAGCCAACAGGTGGATCAGCAGGGAGAGAGGCAGTGCCAGCGTCCTCTGGCTGGAATTCATCCATGTAATTACTGCTGGAAGTCTTGTAGGAGCTTTCCTGGGGTGAAAAAATGATGGGAGGGATCTCCATGACACCTGGGGTTTTTGCTGTGTGATCAGAGTCCCTCCCCTGGCTCTGCACCTGTCTCCTCACTAATCCCCGAGTTGCTCCTTGGATAAAAGAGGATGGGAATAGCTGGGGTGGGAGGGTTCCTCCAGGAGCGTGGGGAGTCCTGCTGGAGCCCAGGGAAGCTGTAACCCTGCCGCTCCCTTTCTCCAGCTGAAGGGTTTGTGCTGATGGAGCCCAGCTGAGACTTTGGGGTGGTCACTGCTCCTGCTGGGTCACACAGGACGTGTGGACACGGGGCTGGTGGGCACAGGAACTGCCAGTGGGGACAGGATGCCTCATCAGGCCCTGGGAAGGAAGGTTCCAGAATGAACTGAGGAGGGATGGAAGTGCCCTGGGCAAGTGCAGGGTCGGAGCGAGGGGAGGCTGCACCCCCAGGTTCAGTGTCTGCCGCTGCCAAGGGCTTTGTGGGACCTTCTGGAGGTACTCGGGTTAAACTGATGAGTGAGGAGCATCAGCAGTGCCTGCTCAGGAGCAGGGCAGAGCCCACCCTGGGCAGGGTGGAGCAGGGCTGGATGTCTGAGTGCACAGGAGCTTCTCCAGCTTGGCCAGGGCTTCCCTTGGAAGGGGTGGAGGCGGGAGGTGCCTCGGGCTGGATTCTTTATTTTCCATCTCCGTTCTTTACCTTCATCCCATCCAGCAGGATGAGTGCCCTGGCAGGAGTGGCAGTGGCACAGCCCTCTGTGACTGCATCCCTCGGGGCTGTGTCCCATCCCCATCCAGCCGGGAAGGGCTGCTCGGGCAGGAGTCTGGGGAGGTGTGTGCCCAGCCCCGGGGCCTGTCTGTGCTGCAGCGCTCGGGTTAAGGCTCCGGGAGGGATCAGCCTCGGGTGGTGGAGCGTGGAGATGGCCCTGCACCAATATTCGAGTGTGTCCAAGGCAGGACTTTTTTAAAACACAATTCTGTCAGTGCACACCAGTAAATAGCAGCCCGGTCATAAATTAAATATTTCTCCTAAAAATAACACCGAAATAATTTGGAAAGCTGCTTCCAAATGCACCGGGGACTTCAGGCAGGATGTTTTTAGGCTGCTGGTTTTGCTTTGGAAGAAATGCTGTTCCTTTGCAGAGTCGTAGTTTTCCTTACAAATGGAGCTCCATGACAAAACCATTGCCAGGTTGTTTCATGTTTTCTGGGAGTAGACCCATGCCACATGGGGAATATCAGCACCCTGATTTTTTTTTTAGTGCTGGAAATCTGATTTTTGTGCTCCCTTAGAACTGCAGACTTCTCATGACAAGCTTCAATAATAAACAAATTACTGCTTCAGGTTTGTGTCCTCGGTGGATGCAATTTGAAAGAATCAGTCAGCAATAATTTTGTTCTTGTCTAAATCCCTGTGGGATTTTATCAGGGGTGGCTCTTGTGGCCCGAAGGGGGCTGTTCCTGAGCCCCTCCAGGGAACTTTGCAGCAGAGTGGGCTAAAGGAGCCAGTGAGACTGGGAGTGTAAATTGGAACATCCCTGATCTCCCTGGGGGTGTTGGCTGCCTTTCCTTCCTGCCGAAGGAGGACGATGACAGTTGCAGTCCTGCCTTCTGCTCCAGACACAGTAATCACAAAAATGAGATTATTTGGAAAGGAAGGGAGCTTAAAAGTGCAGCTCTGAGTTGGATGCTGCTCTTTTCTTGGAAAATGCACACGCTTTTCCCAGGCTCTCTGGGGGAGGCTGTCGGGCTGGGACTGCTGGGGATGGGGCTGGGATGGGGCTGGGGCTCAGCTGCTCCAGGGAAGGAGGGGAGCACTGGAGCCTGCTCCTGCCGGGAATGCCCCTCGGGCCCAGAGAAGAAGGGCAGGGAGAATGGCTGTACAGAACCATGTGTGATGCCATGGTTCCAACAGTTCCTTTGGGAGTGTTTGCCTTCAAATGAATTCCACGCTGTTGATCGGATCAGTTTCTAGAAACTCCTTTAATTCCCAGGAAAATGTCTGCAAACTGGTTGTTCCTCCCTCTCTTAGTTCAGGTTTCCTGCAGGAATGTGGGATATAGGCCCATCCCATGGGATATCATTTCCATCCCAAAGACTCTGTTGAGCCCCTCCTGCTGACCTTGCCCTTGTGAGGTGCTGAGGAAGTTTAATTGATGGAATTTACCGGGGCTCTCACAGAGGCTGGGGAGAAAACTGCCCCACTTCAGCAGTATTTTTCTCTGGATGCTAGTTTGTTGTGAACTCCTGACCCGATTCCTGCATTTTCCTCTCCTCACTTTAAACAAGACAATAGTTTTTAGGCAATGGAGTAATGATTCATTTCAGAGAAGACATTTCAGGAGAACTCCACATTTTTCAGTTTCTCCCATAGAGAATGGAACAAAAAGCTGAATATAGGAAACAGCAAAGTTAAATTCTTTGCCTCTTCTTTAAAAAAAGGGGGGTTTTATGTTCCTTAACGAGCTTTCATTTCAGCAGCCTCTCAGTATTTGTCCTTGTTGTTAGTGAGGCCCTAATGTGTGTGAGCACTCTGAGCCACGCAGGTCTGATGTGCTGTGCCTCAGCTGTGAGGCTGCACCGAGGAGATGTGGAATCTGATTTTCCCTGTATAAATAAAAGGCCAGGAAAAGCCTCACTTCAAGAATTCCACATGGGGAGTCACTAATGAGAGGCTGGAGGTGCTGTGAATGTATTTTTCTGGAACGCTGTGTTTTGGAGGTAAAATTCATTTTCTTGACAAGGCAAAATTCAATTTTAGCAATAATCTTGGCTCTTAATCTGTTTTCAGGTGTCTCTCTTGAGGCAGAAGGGACTGCAAAGGGTCATTTGGAAGGAGACTGGTTCTGCCAGGAGAGGGATGCTCATCCATGGAGAGGGACAGGGAAGGATGCTGGGCAGAGGATTCAGGGATAACTGAGGCTGGCATGAGGGGTGCAGGAACGGGGAGAGCAGACATTCAGCAAGTTCAGTTGTGCAATTCCCAATTTACTCTTTGAAATGAAATAAGGTGACCTCTCTGGAATGACAAATGGAGGGATCATTTCAAGGCATTAATTTTTATGAAAGAATTATTGATCTGCTTTGGAATCTCATAACAGTAATACTACAAAACTACATGTACTCTGTTCCATATTTTATTCTATTAAATGAGTTTTGCTTGGAGGCATTAAAACCATCCAGCACAATGCTCTGTTTCATAAGATCAGATGTTGTTATTTCTATTTATAGTCATATTCAAATTAATCTCAATGAGTGACAATGCTGACTGTCCCAGACGTTGGACTGTGATGAATTTTATCATAATGTTGGGAGATACGAAGCATGTAATTAAGGCTGTTTGGAGAGCATGGAATCCAATATAGTCAGGTCATTAGTGTGGTGGAGAGGGTACCCAGGCAGAGAGAAATCTAAAGGAGAACAAGGATTTCCAAAGCTCTGCTCGTTACTGATGATTCACGAGCTCCTACCAGGCCCTTCTGCTGAAGGCAGTGCAGTTGTTCTGAACCATCACCAATTTAGTGGGAATAAAGCCTGGTCCTGTTCTGGACCAGGAGAAGGTGGTGGCCCTGCCCCACCTGAGGCCACAGCTCCCTCCTGGGCAGTCCCCTCGTGCCTCCCCTGGCTGGAGTGAGCCCAGCCCTCAGAGCTTGCAGGGCTCTGCAGCCCCGGGAGCTGCGCCAGGAGCAGAGGCTCTGACAGCAATTGGTGTCGGGCTGGGCTGGAGCTCTTTGATGTCCCCGTGTCCCCAGGGCCACCATGGGCTGTGTGTGACCTGTATTTTGGCAGCTCAGGGGGTGCTCAGGCAGTGTCCAGCTCCGTGGGCTGTGTTTTGGAGCAAAGCCTTCTGCAGCAGGGCCGGTGTGAGGTGCAGGACGGGGCACCCTGAGCACACCAGCCCTTCCTGCAGGGATCTCACTCCTTCTGTGGGGGCAAAGCGCCCCTGGCTGACAGAGAGGCCAGCAGTGCTGCCCAAGGTCCCTGTGGCTGGGGCCGTGGTGCTGAGGACACTTTTGCTGTGTCATTTGGGATCTGGAGAGCATTAAGATGCTGTGCGAGTGCTGGCCATTCTCTTATCCCTCGGCTGACGGTGATGCCGGTCCGTGCCTCCCTTCCCAGTCCTTCCAAATGAGCTTGGCAAATGTTCCCAAAGCCCTGGGACGTGCTCCTGACTGGAGATCAGCTCGCTGTGCCTTGGGATCAGTGAAGCACTTGGGCTCCCTGGCCTCTGACTGACACTGGGAAGAGGAGGAAGCTTGGAGACCTCCCTTTCCCAAGGCCCTGCGCTGCCCGGGGGGGTGCAGGTCCCATGATTTCACATTCAGGGCACATCCAACAGCTCTATTTTGGTCTGGGTGTTTGGGAAAAGGATTGCCTGGGCTGTAGAGGTGGAGGGGAGGGTTTGGAGCAGTCATAGGTCACAAGATTTCATCCTGATGATGGTTCTGCTTAATGCCTCTGAGCATGGTTGTGTATGTGGGTGTTTTTATATGTAAATAGATATACAAAAACATTACTGTCGGTATGTACTTATGTTGTAAATGTGAGCTGTTTCTTTAGGGTCTTGCTCAGGGATTGGGCTGGGAAGGGGAGAGCAGGCTCCAGTGTGGGGCTGTGCTGGGTGAGGAGAGGATGGAGCACCTCTGTGTCCCCGTGTGACAGCCCTGTCACCTGCCTGTTCGGCTTTTGGATCCTGCCTGTCTCACATTAGGATGATGTTAGGGCTCAGAACAATCAATCAGGGCTGAAACATAGAGAAAAGATGTGGTGTAGGAACTCTGAGCCACCTCAGAGGCTTTAGCAGCACCAGCAACAGGTTGTGTTTGTGCTTGGCTGCTGCTGTGCGGGGAGTGAGGGAAGGGAGGAGATGGAAAACAGGGCAGAGCATGGAGAGGTTGGTGTGTGGCTGTGCAGGGTGAGAGGATGCTGGCAGGAGGATGCTCTGGGGGAACAGCTCTCCTCTGTCACACCAGCAGAGCCTCAGGTCACCCCCTGGCAGCAGCTGGAGCCCGGTGTGGGCACAGGGGATGGGCTGTGGTGGCTCCTCCCTTTGGGGCAGCTCCTGGCCGTGCTCCGGCCACCTCGGTCGGTGCCCAGGGGCTGCTCATGGATCGAAGGCAGGGGCAAGGGCAGGGGGCTGAGAGTGGTCACCGTGCAGCCAGGGCGGTGGTCACCGTGCAGCCAGGGCGGTGGTCACTGTGCAGCCAGGGCAGTGGTCCCTGTGCAGCCATGGTGATGGTCCCTGTGCAGCCATGGTGATGGTCCCTGTGCAGCCAGGGCAGTGATCACCGTGCAGCCAGGGCGGTGGTCCCTGTGCAGCCAGGGCGGTGGTCCCTGTGCAGCCAGGGCAGTGGTCCCTGTGCAGCCAGAGCTGGGTTGGTGCCAGCAGGGCCGGGGGTGACAGAAGTCCCAGGGGGGCACAGCCCCGGCAGCTGGGCGCTGCTGTAGCCCAGGGGCAGTGCCCTGCTGGAGCTCTGTGCTGCTGCCAGTTCACAGGCCGGACAACCTGGAGCTGGCTGGGTGTGATCCTGGAGCTCCCCTGCTGCCGCAGCTCTCCCTCAGGTCCTGCTCTGGCACTTTTACAGCTGTTGTAGCTTTTCACTCGCAGGTAAAACAGCTGCTGACAAAGCCAGAACCTTGGGCTGGAGTTGTCCTGAGAAATGACGCAGATCCAGGCTCCCCTCAGGTGGGTGGGCTGACACAAACCCGGCTCTCAGCTCCCTCTGCCAGAGCTGTCCCGTTCCCCTGGCTGCCAGAGGGATGCACCAACAGCCCAGCACTGCTCCAGAGCCCTGGGGTCTGGCCGGGGAGTCCAGGGCTGCTGCAGCCCTCCAGGACCTTTAAGACTCCCCTGGGAATGTGGGACAGGTGATGATAAGGTGGCAGTAGGGGCTTTCAGGGCCAGCTGCTCCAGCCCATCCTTCTGTCCCTAACGCCAGTTCCAGTTCCAGCAGGGCTGCTGTGACACTGACTCTTGGTCCCTGCAGGTCCCTGCACAAAGGCCCCAGCCCCAGCTTTCCCTGGGCGAGTGTCCACATGGAAGCAGGGCAGGAAATGTAAAGGTGGTACAGGATGGAAGCACACACCTGTCTCAGCACAGTTCTGCAGCGTTTCCTCTGGATGCTGCAGCAGTGGCTGGGGTTGGTGGGAAGGCAGCAAGCTGGACAGGGAGCTGGCTCATTCCCTGGGACAGTTTCAGGCATCTTTGGGCCTGGTACCATCCCCTCGGCCTCCTTGGACACTGCCAGGGATGCAGGGGCAGCCACAGCTTCTCTGGGAACCTGTGCCTGGGCCTCCCCACCCTCACTGAGAACAATTCCTTCCCACTGGACAGCACCTGTGGAGCCAGGCTGGTCCTAGCAGATGCTTAAGCTCTCCTGTAAACTTTTCTGAGGAATGTTCTACAGCCTTCAAAAAAGACCTTTTTTTCCTCTGAATACCCAGCTTTTATCCTCTTTGCTGGAAGTTTTCCTGGTTTCTGGCTCTATTTTCACAGCAGGCTTTGAGGCTTGAGTGCAACACCAAATGCAATAGAGACGTTCCTACAACAAGACTTTTGCTCTCCCCTTGATACTCGAAGATAGATCCAAAAAGCAGAGGTTTGGAGGTGAAGGTGCACTGAGGTGGAACTCCAGCTCTGCATGAGCCAGGCTCAAGGTTTCAGCCCACGTTTCCAGTGCTCTGGGTACCAGTGGTTATTTTGAATTCTCTCTTACCACAGCGGTGCATTTCCAGTCTGGACTACTTGTGTTCAAAACCAATCCAACAAAAATCCCACAAGAAGTTTGCTCCCACAATAGCCCTTCTTTACAGAACCAAAGATTTTCCAAATTAAGAAAATATTATAAGTTCCACTTCTCTCTATGCAGTATCTTTGATGACAAGGACAGAGGGATCTGTGTCCCTACGCAGTGCCCAGGTTTGGTTCCTTGCAAGTTTGTTTTCTCTCCTGCCATTTTAGGATTTGTGTAGAGCAAAGCAAGCCCATACACCACAGATGTCCTAATACATTTCTTATTTCATAAATATTTTAATACCGGTAATTATGCATTCAGCAGAATGGAGATTTGTTTCGTGTCATTAGACTCAGCCTCATAATTCCATGCATGTGGTATTTCTGCACCCAGAGCAGGCTGAGTGCCAGTGCCTTGTACGGCACTGGTGGCACAGGAGGAATCTGCCCCTTGCAGGATCGTCCTCAGGAGGCTCAGGGAAGGAGCAGTGGCACAGCAGGAATTCTTCCTCTCTGCAAATGCAGGATTTGAGCCTCAGGAGTGCAGCAGGTTCTGTCTGCAGTCACAACCACCCCTGGGGTCCCTGGTGTGAGATCTCAGAGCAGACGCAGCTGGGGGTTGCAGCACTGGGGGGCTCTGGGACCCCTCTCTGCACCCCATGGCCCCCCCTGTTTACGGGGCCATCAACGTGGCACCAGTCTACTTCCAAAATAAATTTATAGATACGTGTTGTGGTCCATCAGAACTTTTTAAATGCGCATTTATTTTGGCTATCTTGAGAGAAACCCAGGTTAGTTATGAGTTCATTGGCAAGGAAAGCTTGGCTTGACTGACTCCAGGTGTTAGAGCAGAGCCCCTTTTCCCCATGGATGTGGCCTGGTGTTCTGGGACAGCATTTGCTGGTTTAGAGACATCTCTTGATACCCACAGCTTGGTGCTGAAATGAGATGATCCAGGTAAATCTAATGGATGGCTGCAATTTGCCTCTAGGATTTAATGACAGCTCCTAAGAGCCCAGACAGCATCTCCCCCAGCAGAGACAGGACTGAGTGCCCAGAGTTGTTCCCTGTGTTGATCCCATCAAAACCAAGTCCTAATGGATAGGATCGAGGCCAAATCCCATTTAATAAAAAATGGCAGGAATAACTACAAAAATAAAGACAAACTGTCGGCTCAGATTTGGCAGGAAGTTGTTATTTTTGCAGGAGTAAAATCCAGCACTAATAGAGATGGGTTAGTGATTTTTAAAGCAGGTAATTTTGTGGCAGGGCTTGAATGCACAGAAATTATATTGACAATAAAAATTAATTAAATGACTTTTTGTGGGTTTGTAGTTTTTCTTTCTGACAGCAGTGCAGAGAATCTCCGAGTAACTGGATGATCCTTAAGGCCCCTTCCAACCCACCCCATTCCATGCATGGTGATGCAAAGAAAATTATCTTTTTGAGATGTGTTTGCTACAGTGGAGGATTTTCAAACCAGGAAAGGATGTTCTGATTCCCCAGCGAGCCTTGGACACCTGGAATGGACAATTGGCAGGGGCTGCCCAGGGAGGTTTGGAGTCCCCATCCCTGGAGGTGCCCGAGGAAGGGCTGGACGTGGCACTCAGTGCTCTGGGCTGGGGACAGGGTGGGATCGGGCACAGCTTGGGCTCCATGGGCTGGGAGGGCCTTTCCAGCCTCAGTGATCCCGGGATTCTGTGAACTGGGAGCTCATTGCCTGTTCCAGTGCTTGACAGCATCTCCTGCAGCAGAACGTTGGCGTCCCAGTGAAGGGATTTTGGACTTCACAGGATTTTGGAAGCTGAGACAAAAAGATGCATTTTCCGTCTGCCTGCAGCGCCCAGGGTGGCACAGCCCCGAGGGGGTGACAGCTCGTTTGCTCTTGTTTGGCTAAACTGGAAATGAGGAGTGGCCTGGGTTTTTCCTGCGCTGTGGAGGAGGCCCAGGGCAGCTGCACAAGTCCTGTAGCACACCAGGATCCCCAACGCCTCAGTGGGAGACAGGAGCAGAGCAGAGGTGCTGGAGTCTCCGGGAAAGCCACTTTCCTTCTTCAGGAATACTTCAGTGACATGGTAAACTGTGAAGAGCATTAAATCCATGAAGAAATGAAATAAATCCCAAATAAAATTTTTCCTGCCTGTGAAAAATGTATTTTGCTGGGGAATCGAATTGTTGTTAAAAAAAGCCTCCCACCCCTGTGCTGTTTTCTCGGGAAGAATCTCCTTGCATTTCAGAAGAGAATGAAATAACTCTGAGCACAAAAACACCGAGGAATGGGGCTGAGAACTCGTCTGTGAAATGTCCTGCTTGAGCCCAGCCAAGCTTGTGCTGCTCCATCTGGCAGTGAAACGCTGGTGGTGCCTCCTCAGCTGTGCCTCCCGGGGCTCTGCTCGGAGAAACGCGGGCATGGAAACACAGCTCAGGGGTGTGCACCTCTGCTGGAGCCCCGAAGTTCAGATTTAAATGTGTAATGGCTCTTTCCTGGTTATCAGAGCCCAGGAGCTGAGCCTGGCTCCAAACTCTGCTCAGCACCACGTGCAGAACTGGAGTGGGGCCGTTCCTTGGAATCATGGAATCACTGAGGCTGGAAAAGACCTCCAGGATCAAGTGCAGCCTTTGGGGTGGATCTGGGGCTCCTCTGACCCCAAGCAGGGCACTTTGTGTGTCAGCAAGGACAGGCTGCAGGAGGAGCTGAGATGTTTCTAAAGTAGGAAGAAGTCGGAGCAGTTTATTACAAATACCAACAGTTCCTCGGGGCAGAGTCGCTGATTTGTGGCACCTCTGTGCAGCAAATGATGGGGCAGACTGTAGGCAATGCTTTATTGATAAATATTGCTTTGTTCTGCCTTTTGCTGCTTTCTCACGATGAATTTTTTAGCAATGAATGTGTGTGCTGTGTGTGCTTCTCCCTCTTCCCAGAGAAGCTGTGGCTGCCCCTGGATCCCTGGCAGTGTCCAAGGCCAGGTTGGACGGGGCTTGGAGCAGCCTGGGACAGTGGGAGGTGTCCCTGCCCATGGCAGGGCTGGCACTGGATGGGCTTTAATTCCTTCCCAACCCAAACAATTCCAGGATCCCATGACACAGGACCCAGTGGCTGCACTGCAGAGCTCCCTCCTGCCTTGCAGGGAGCCTGGAAGGGAAGTGTCCAAGTGCTGGGTGAATTCCCTGGGATGCTGAGCCCAGGGAAGGGGCAGGTTCGGGGAAGTGACAGCCTGTCACTGCACAGAACAAAACACTCTCAGGAGCTACAGTGATTTTAAAAACAGAAAGTGGGGAGCAAATGGCGTGGCAGGGAGAGGCAGCACTCGCAGAGAGGGAATTGGCCCTAATGGGCTCAGGCTGTGCTGGGGATGGAGGGCTGCGAGCTGCAGGTGGGAGCACAGGGGCTGCTCCCTCCTGGCCCCCTTAGCAAAGTTATTTTTATTCTTAATTTGGACAGAGAACTTCCCCAGACTTGTCTGGGTGCCACGAGGGGCTGCTGGTGCCTGGCCGGGTGCTGCTCCTCCTGGGGGGTGCTAGGGAACCAACTGCAAACCCAGGGCTGCTCTGGGACCTGCCTTACATTGCAAAATCTTGTATCCTAGGAAATCTGTCAGGCCTGGATTAGATAATCCCTGATTTCCACAAGCAATACCTGCCCTGACTCCTGCCTGCAGCAGGCGAGTGCTTGGTGTCAGCCCAGGGAAGCAGAGATGTGATTTTTATCTGATTGTTATCCTACTCTTTGCTCTCAGTCCCGTGAGCTTCCCAAATGAATCCCAGCAGCCCCATGGACCCTGCTGGTACCCAGGGGCAGCTCAGTGACCTCTCAGTGCCCAGGGATGTGCAGCAGATCCACAGGAGCAGGGTCTGGCTGTGCCTGTGCTCAGCCGTGGGAGAGCTCCTGCAGCCTCTCAGACTTGGCAGGTTCATGGGCAGAACAGCAAAACAAGGTAAAAATAATTTTTTTTTGCTTTCCAGGTTATTTTTTCCCCCTCATCTGTCTCCCAGTGCTCACATAAATCAAGCAAAATGTGGTACAACTGGAATCTGTTTTCCTTAACAGTTGGCAAAGTGGTGTCTGTGCGATTGAACCTGAATCCTTTGGCAGATGCCAAACCCACAAAGCCCTTCCCGTTTTATTTTAAAGCCGTGCTGCTCATCCTCATTTTGGGCATCACAGATACAAGAGATATATTTGGAAGACATTGTTTGGGGTTTTTTGATCCGTAAAATACACCCTGTCACAGAAATGGGTGTGTAACTCAGCAGAATTCGGGTGTCATGTATAAATCCCTCACCATGAGGACTGTGCTACGGGTTTGTGTTGGGAAAGATGACCAGGAAGGGTCTGACCTCAACCAGGGCTTCTACCTGCCAATGTAACAGTAAAAAATACAAATTATTGTGGTGACAGTGCCTAACGAGCTGGGTTTTGCCTGGTGTGGATTTGTCAGCACAATGGCAGCGTCATTACCTCGGGGTTTGGCTCGTGTTCTTTCAGAGACAAACACAAAGTGTACCTGGAAATAACCAGCCCCACATTTTCATCCAGAGCTTTGGAAAGAGAAATTCTGTGAGACTTCTGGCAGTGTTAATAAAGTGTCTCCTGATGCACAAGAGAACCCTGCCCGCTTTTCACAGGGATTATCTCTGGCTGCCAGCATTGCTGAGTTTCCAGTCCCATCCCCTGGCTGGGGAGTCCCAGGGGATGGGGAGAACGTGCCCGGTATTTTGGCAATGAACTGTTGTTGGGTTTGGTCAGGTGGATGTGCTGGTGTTGCCAACAGCATCAAGGGAAGGGGATCTGGGAATACTTGAGGTGAAATCTGGTTTGTGCTCCGGCAGAACAGAATCTCTGTGCTGGGCCTGGCCCTGGGCGGGAGCCGAAGGAGGCTGAGCAGAGCCGTGAGATCCCACACCTGCCCGAGGATTAGAGCCTTTCCCTGGCACTACAGAGGGGTTCAATGAGATCTTTAATGTCTGCCTGACAAACCTGATCCCGCCGTGGCAGCAGGAAAGCCCTGCTCGTGCAGCTTCACAGAGCCTTGTGCTGGAGCCGCTGAGGCCCAGCTCACTGATGTCAGCTGGAACTGCTGAGCCAAAACCCAGCCCAGCAGGATTTTGGGCATTGCTCGGATGGATCCCAAGAGCAGACAAATACATCCCAGTATTACTGGGTTTTCTTTGTGTTAGAATGAATTTCTCAGGTTAATGAGTTGATTTCCCCCCCCACTTTGCACTTTATCATTCTGTCTCTCCAAATGGGATTTCAAATTCACACCTTGTTGACAGGAACATGATTCTGGGGATTGGAGATCACAGCCTGGCTGGTGACTGTCACCCAGCAGCACCTCTGAGGTCCTGGGAGACAGCAGCCACAAATAGACAAAAGCCACAAATAGAGAGATCCAGGAAAAGGGAGGAGTGGGACTGTGTGCTTGATTTCAGAGGTGATCCCACTCTGTGGACTTCGTGAACTGGCATTTTTTGTAAAAAAAGCCCCCTACCCTGATAGAAAAAAATACTTAAACGTACGAATTTCTTAAAACCTTGCAGACATAGACCTGCCTCGAACCCCAAAACACAAACCCATGGTTGAACAGTTACTTTAATAGGAGTGGAGGTTCTCATGGTAACTCCTGGCTACAGGAGCTGGGATATTAAAAGTCACACAAACACAATGACTACAGCAGTAAAATGTGCTCTGAGATGCTCAGGACATTTCCCATGCCTTTCTCCAGTCAAGGAAAGAACCTAAGCTTGTGAACCATATATTTTATAGGCAATTTTAAAATTTCCATTCATTTTGGCACTTTGAGAAGTGAAGGGAGACACGTTAAAAGTAAAGAGGTTTCCTGCCCTCTGATGTAAAAATACTCATTGATACAAAAAGCTGATGAATAAAACCTTAAGTGGTAGAAAGTGCTGCTTGTGTGCTGCAAGAAGTAAAGTGTGGGAAGATAATTCCCTGTACTGGAGCCCATCCCTGATCTCAGCTGGGGCCTGTGCCCCCATCCTGTGGGTGGTTTGGCACTTCCCAACCCTTTCTTGTATTTATTCCCTAATCCAGGGCCTTGGCTGGCTATTTTGGCATCCCAGGTGCTTGATCCTCTTCCCAGAATTTGCCATCCTCTCCGTGCATGAATTCCTCCCTGGCATTGTGGTGATAAGGCATTGATGAGAAAACTTGGGAGATTCGGGCTGGAGCTGAGCGAGGGGAGGAGCGGCCTCAGTTAATGTGTGTTGCTGGTCCTTAAAGGGACATTAGGTTAGGGACAGGTGATTATGGACTTGTTTAGAGGTGCTGGGAGGCTCTGGGATGCAGCAGGAGCAGAGCAGCAGTGCCAGGTTTGGAGAGGGATCTGCACCCCAGAATGGCCCAGCGATCTCCCCCTCGGGCTGAAACCCAACCTGAGCCCAGGCTGGGAGCCCTTCCCAGTTTTCCCATGTTATTGCCTCTGTAATTGCCCTAATGAGACACTGCAGTTCACTTGTCTCGTCTCTCCCACCCATGATTTTTTCTTTAGCTTTTCTCAAAGTTGATTTTTTTCCCATGTGCTGTTCTCACACGTGGTTCTTTACATTAACAATTGGGAGACGACAGTTCTTCTCTATCTTTTCTAAAATGTTCCCAGGGGAATTGTGCTTCACCAGGGAAATTGTATGTTTCATTATCAAAAAGGTTTCAGGCTTTATCAGAGTCTTTTTGTTATAGTTGTCATGGAGGTTTTTATTATTATTGTTAAATTGAATAATGGGGAGGAACCTGTTCTTAAGCCTTTGCACAAGAACTAAAATTTAAATCCAGATAAATCTGCTCTGTTTGTAAAAGTGACTTTTTAAGGTTAACTGCATTTAGTTCCAATCACTGGAAGTGCAGCTTTGTTACTTTATCTGCATTAGATAGTGAGGGCTTTTGCAGCTGTAATAAGGGAAGATTGAACTTGACTTTTAAATGTAGATGGAGTGTCTGGGAGTTATTTTTCAGGGCCTGATTTCTTGGTAATCACAAGAAACCCTCCATGAGGCCTCGCAGGGCTGCTACAGGAGCCCAGCAGGGCTGGAGCCTTTTGGAAGTGACAGGGAAAGAGATCTCAGAACCATGGGATGGGTTGGGTTGGGAGGGACCATAAATCCCACCCAGTGCCACCCCTGCCATGGCAGGGACACCTCCCACTGTCCCAGGCTGCTCCAAGCCCCAGTGTCCAGCCTGGCCTTGGACACTGCCAGGGATCCAGGGGCAGCCACAGCTGCTCTGGGCTGCTTCAAACGGGGCTGGAGGTGGATTTTGTTTGTAGGAAGCACCAAATGCTCCCATTTGGGTGGGACTGAGGTGCTCCCAGCAGGAGCAGGCCGGGCATGTCCCCGTATCCCAGCCCTCAGCAAGGACAGGCTGAGCCCATGGCACTGGCACTGCTGCTTCCCAGAACTCCATGGTTTGACCCAGGTAACTCTGGACTCCTTCCTGTGGCTCTACCTGGCTGCTCCAGGCAGTAGGACCAGAGCATCCTCACCTGCATCCCGTGTTCCCAGGGAGCAGCACCCCCAGGGCAGGCTCTGCACCCCTGGAGCTGCCGGGCTGGAGACAGCCCTGCCCCGGGGACAGGGTGCTGATTGTTATTCTGCACTAAGCCAGCGTCACCAGAGCCATCAAAGATCCCTGGGATCCAACAGCTCCCGGATTCCTGGGGCTGGGATGAAACCAGAATGAGCAATAAGGAGATGAAAAACGTGGCTGTGAGCGAGCTCCTGCAGCTGGGAGTCACCGCAGCCAGAGCAGCGGAGTGGAACCTCTTTGAAATGTGGGTCAGATCCAGCGAAGGGGTTTGAAAGAGTTCTGTCTAAAGGAGAAAAATAAAGGAGAGGAGTAGTTTGCAAATGTCAATAACATAATAATTCATCTCAGCATATTCAGGCTGCCAGACTTCAGGGAGCTCCCAGTTCAGAGAAAGCATGAAATGTAAATATTTTATATAATGTTGACTGTGACCATCAGCCTCATTATGTCTCTGAAATTCATCATTTTTGCCTTTGGATGCTGAAATTGGTTGACAATCAGGAGGAAGAGGAGTCCCCCTGGATGTTGTGCGGTGCTGTGGGAACTTTCCCTCTAATTACGGCAGGAAGGCAAATTGCAGGAGGCTTTTTAAAATAACAAGTGAAGATAGTGACCTTTTTTACAAAGGCTTTGATGAAAGATGTGAAAAATGGAATTCATTAGAATATTTCTAATTTTCTGACATTCAAATAGGAGACACTTTCTCAATGTGCATCTTCTTAAACATTTATTGTTAAATGTCGTGGTTTAACAAAGGTCCCAGGACTCTTTGCATGCCAATGAACCCCACGATTGAATTTAGAAATATAAACTCTACAGAAGGAAAGAATTTCTTTCTGTGTCTACACTGCTGTCCTACAATTCATTACTGTGGTGTAAATGCCTGAATGAGTTCAGTCTAAAGGTGCATAAATGCATTTAAATGAATTTAAAATTAGGACTATTAAAATAACAGTGCAAATTCCCTAAGGGCATTTTGGGACAAAATTAAATTCAGGGCACACATAAAATATATTAGAAAATAAACATATATATAAAAATGACTGATTGTATGTGATTGCAACGTTATCAGGTTTGGGGTTTTATTGAAATTCATAAGGAAGCACAAAAACAAATCTTGAGGCGTTTTCCTGGAGCACAGGGAAGGTAAAGAGCAGCATCTGGGGGTTTGTTCTGAGGAGAACAGGCACCGTTCTGGTTTGGTGCCAGCTGGGGTGGGGTTTGCGGGCGGTGGTTTGGGGGGTTTAGTGTGGCTGGGAAGCCCCAACCCAACCCCGTTGTTCAAGGCTTTAGGGACACAGTGTCTTTAGGGACACAGTGGGCCCGTCCCCGCGCTGAAGAATTCCAGCGTAAGCAGGAAAAACAAAGGGATTCGGGCAAGATGCCTTATCTGCCTCCTGCAGATGGAACTCGGCGAGGAGAGCAGATTAAGGGAATCGCCTCCTGTGGCTCAGACAAGCTGGGAGGGAACTTCCAGAGTGGGAATCCCTGGGAGAGCCGCAGGACATCCTTCCCCAGCTGGATGTGGGGACACTTTCTTTTCCCCCTTCCTCGTTACCAAGGCTTGATACCCTTGCCCTGTTTTCCTTGGCATGCTCCCAGCATCTCTGGAGCAGAAGTTTTCTCCTTGGAGGAGCAGTGGGTTGTGACAGCAGCTCCTGCTTGTTTGCCCAGCATGTTGGGATGCCCGGTGCCAGCTCCTTGTGTTGGGGTAACGAGGAATGGGACTTCTTGAGAACCTATTGCTGCTTACTGACAAACTGGGCTTCAAATGGAAAGGTTCAAAATACCAGTACAGGAGGAAATTCGTGCTGCTCCCTTCAGGATAGACAAGGAAGGAAGGAGAACACAGCAATATCCCCAGGCAGCCCTCCAGCGTGTCCAGGGAGGGAGCAGGGAAAGGCAGGTGGGGAATGGAGCGGGGTGGGGTCAGTTAGGGGGCTAATGAGGGAGGGGATAAATGAGAGAGGAGTGGGGTGGGGAGGGGAGAGTGGTGGGAGTGGAAGAGCAGCTCGGGGGAAGGAATGTCCTTGGTGCAGGTAAGGATGATTCCAGCTGGTCTGGGGTGGTTGTTGCTGGTGCTGGATGGATTTTCAGCTGTTGTAATGTCCGTGCTTTTGGAATTTGTTCTTTGAATTAAATCTCAGCATGTTATTCCAAGAAAAAACCCTTTAGCTTTGCTCTCTGGGGGTACTTCCAGTGCTCATGGTTCACAGGTCCCAAGGAATGTTTCTCTCCTGCTGTGAAGCGTCTGAGGTCTGACTTTGTCCCCAATAATTCCCATCTTCACCCTCCAGCTCCTCAGACCCCACAAATCTGTTAAACAGCCCCTTGGATTAGCAGAAGGAATTTTTAGTCATCTCCTGCTTACTGATGCGAGGCTTTGCCAGGACCTTGCTCTGGGTCTCGGCAGCTGAGTGGAACTTTTGCCATTAATGAAGCTAAATTTGTAGGAGCAACAGACATCCAGGTGCTGCTTATTTTATTGGTGGAGTATGAAGTGTATCACAGACACATTGGAAAAGGCTTTCACTTCAGAGGAGGGAAAGGAGCACTTTGGAGTTCATGCTGTGAATTTTCTACAGAGAATGACTCCAAATGCACTTTTTGTAATGCATGACTTTGTTTATTTTAAAAAAGGGCTGCATTATTAAATTTGGTTTTGTCTATGCAAACAAATGTGAATTATTTTGCCAGCTCAAGTGTTTTCTCAGTCACCCATAAATAAGAAAGTGACTTGAAAGTACAATTGATCAGAAATGATGCATTGAGTGTTTCCCTACAAGGAGGGCATTGAGCTGGGACTTCTGTCAGGTCATGGATTCCTCCCTCATCCACAGAATGCCTTTCTCCATCAAATCTGCATTTCATGACAGTTGTCTTTGTTTTCCGTGAATGGTGTGATAATTCAGATAAATCTGTGCTGGTTGAGAAAAAATAGAAATGAATTGTTGTGACACAGAGTGAGTTTTTGTTCTGAGGGAAGAGGTCAGCGGGGCTGGGGGCCAGCTGGTGACTCCTCCCAGGTGGAGAAGGGGCTGTTTGGGGTGTGCTGTGCTGGGCAGGTCACGAATCTTTCCAAGTGGATTAAAAAATGAGCTGCGGTGGTCCTGGAGAGGAACATCTGGGATGCTCTTGTCCTTTTTTCCCTTTCAGCCCTCCCGAGGGTTTGGGCTGATGCCCCCAGTGAGGACGCTGGGCTGGTGCTGTGCTGCTCCCACCTCTCCAGGGGAAGGTGCTGGGCTGGCTCCTCAGCTCAGCTGCTGCTTGTCCAGGCTGGGCAGTGGGGTGGGTGGATGGATGGATGGGTTCGTGTTCGAGCACAGCCCCACAGCAGCCGGGGAAGGCAGGGATGTGCCTCCTTTGCGCCCTTCTGTCCTCGGAGTGGGTTGGATCCGGATTTTGCTGGGAACCCCTTGTGTTTGCCGGAGCAGCGGTGTTGGGTGGCTGTTTCCCAGAACGCGTTCCTGTCAGAGCAAGGTGTGCAGGGAGCGGGCTGGGCTGGCAGAGCCTCGGCAGCTCCCGCAGTGCCGGGGCCCGCGGGGTGCCCTGGCTGCCGAGCTCCCTGCCCGCCAGGCTTCCGGCTGGGCTGCCCTAGGAAACGCTTCAGCTCCGCTGCCTTCAGCAGGGAGTTGTCCCAGAGCTGCTGCGGGCAGAGTGCCAGGCGGAGCTGGTGCTGCCAGAGCCTGCTCCCGCCTCGGGCTCTGTGCCCCCCTGCCACGTCTGCCCCCGCCTTGGTCTGAGGGGCTGGGAGCATCCCGGCAGTTCTGGCAGGATCAGGTGTGCAGCTCTGAGGAGATGACGAGGTGCTGGCTGTGAAACCTGAGTTTGGGAAACGTGTCGGGAGGGCTCTGGCGGCCCTGCCAGCTCCCCTGGGCTGGGACAGGTGCACCCAGAGGGACGGGGCCTGCGTGCCCTACACGGGCACCCCGGGTGCACCCAGAGGGACGGGGCCTGCGTGCCCTACACGGGCACCCGGGGTGCACCCAGAGGGACGGGGTCTGCGTGCCCTACACGGGCACCCCGGGTGCACCCAGAGGGACGGGGCCTGCGTGCCCTACACGGGCACCCCGGGTGCACCCAGAGGGACGGGGTCTGCGTGCCCTACATAGGGCAAATAATGAGAGTAAACAACACGAGCAGCCCGCATTACAGCAAGCCCTATTTTTGTCCTGTTTTTTTTTTTTTTTCCCCTGCCTGGAGAATATTAATGTACAAATCAAAGGAATGTACTTAAAAGTGTTTGAAATAACCAGCCTTGTTAGGGAAAGAGGAGGGAAGGGTTTGTCATTATGAAATACAAGAGATCGGGGTGATCCTGACACAGGGAAGGGGAAAATGAGGAGGAAGAGATTCCAGTGACCTCTCCTTTCCTAAAGGAAGGAGCAAACCCTTTGGATGGCTGCTCCAGCCTGGAGCACCTGCACAGCAGGAAAATGTGCCTTTGAGTTGGCACTGGAAGATGTGGTTACCCATCTCAGCTAGGTTTCAAATGCTGTGAAAGTGGAGTAATTATCACGGTAACAGGGGATTCTTAAAGTGAATCGCTGTCCAGGGGTTGTTCTGCTGTGTGGGAAGGTCTCCCAGGCTGCAAGGACCTGTAGCATCTGATTTACTGACCCCTCTTGCTCTGAGGGAGAAGAAAGTTAAAAATGCAATTTCAGTGTTCCCAGATTGGTTTATTTCTCATGTTTCTGTGACTCTGTGGCTCCTGTGACAGCTGCCATGCTGGGATGTGATGAGCTCACTCCCTACACCCCTTGGGTTTCTATTTCTGTGCTCAGAGATGCTCCCTCGCTTTCCCCCCACCCCATCTCCCCACCAGCCCAGTGCAAGGAGGAGAAATTCCCAAGATGTTGCCTCTTAAGGATCTCTGTTCATCCACTTTGCAGAAGATCTGGCTGAATGTTTTCTGGAGACTTCAGCATTCCTGCCTTCACAATTTTCTCTGTGCACGGAGAAGCTCCACTGTAAGATCTTTCTAATCTCTCAGGTTTCAAAGCTAATGGCATCAGGCTAAAATTACCCTATTAAATATCAATTAACATAAATCATCACAAGATGCTGCTCAGATTAAATATGCTCCTACTGGGTCTTTCTGTCTGGAAATATAACTGAGTGAAGAAATGTTAAAATGAACTGACTTGGATGCTCCGAGGGTTTTTTTTGGGTCTTAGATGAATTTGTGGCTGTTTTCATTAAAATAAAATAACCCCCCACTGTTGCATGTTCTTGGGCATGGCTGTGACCTGTTCCAGGGGATGGGCTCAGACTAAAACACAATTTACAGGTAATAATTAATCCTGAGTCAGATAGTTAAACCGCATTGGCTCTTTGTGTGGGAGAACTGACTGAGGTTTGGTTGAGTTTAGTTCACTCTGGAAGTGAATTGAGCCTGATCCAGCCTTATCCTGAGTGAGTGTTTATATAAAAGGCTGAATTGAGGTAGTTTCATTCCATAATTGACAGGAGTTAGGATTTGAATTTTTGCCATGTGGGCAAGTCCTGGATGGTTTTGGTGATTCCAGGACCACATCAGAAGAGTTGCTGTAGGGTGTATGTAATTCTGCAAAACAACTTCTTCTGTCTTAAGATGTGAAAGAAACTCATGTTAGGAGGTGAAGGAGAGCAATGGAGGGAGAAATTAATCTTTTTTTTTTTTTCTTCACTGGTGGCTGTTTCCCCCATGTCTGGCAGCAGAAGCAATGACGAATACATGTCGTGTTTTCCAGCTGATTTCTGGGTCACTTCTCCCATGGCTGCTGGAAATGACTAAGCAGTATTTAATCTGGTTTTACAGATATGCAAAGCAGGGATGCTGCTCTCCGTGGAGCAGGGCCGGGCACACATCCCAGCTTTGCTGGGCTGCTCCTTCTGCACGTGTGTGACCCACGGGAGCCCAGGGCAGCTGCTGGAGGCTTGGGAAGCTTGGGGGGAAGCAGCTGTGCTGGAACCTCCAGGCACATCCTGCTGGGGTGGTACAGACTGGGGGAGGTCTGGGTCACAATCTTGTCAAAATTTATTGCCACAGTCATGCAATCCCAGACTGGGCTGGATTGGAAGGGACCTCAAAGCCCATCCAGTGCCACCCCTGCCATGGCAGGGACACCTTCCCCTGTCCCAGGGTGCTCCAAGCCCCAATGTCCAGCCTGGCCTTGGGCACTGCCAGGGATCCAGGGGCAGCCCCAGCTGCTCTGGGCACCCTGTGCCAGGGCCTCCCCACCCTCACAGGGAAGGATTCCTTCCCAAACTCCCACCTGACCCTGCCCTCTGTATCAATGTCTGCTCAGGGAATTTGGAATGCCATGACTGTGCCAGGGCTGGCAGCCGCGGCCCTGCTGACGCAGCCTGTGCCTTTTTGGGGTGCTTTGTGCTCAGATAACAATCACCACACGCAGCTGCAGTGCTGGGGGAGCCTCAGCCACATCTGCCCCCTTGGCAGCCGCTCAGCCAGGCGTGCCCGTGGGTTCTGACCAGGCTGGGCTGCACAAAGGCTGACTGACCCCGCTGGGCACTGCTCTTCTGTGTGACTCATCCCTGAGTAACTGGTGCCAGCATGAAGGGACTGTGAGCCCCTTGCAGCCCCTATAAACTCTGTGAGCCCCTTGCAGCCCCTATAAACTCTGTGAGCCCCTTGCAGTCCCTATAAACTCTGTGAGCCCCTTGCAGCCCCTATAAACTCTGTGAGCCCCTTGCAGCCCCTATAAACACTGTGAGCCCCTTGCAGCCCCTATAAACACGGCTGGGCTGGGACAGGGGCAGGCCATGAGAGGGACATGCTGCTGTTCACACCCTGCCAGGAGCCTCTGCAGCTCCTGGGGTACCTCAGCTCAAAGGCACTCCTGAGACAAATGTTAGTCAGTGATTACAGAACAACAGCAAATTAATAAATAAAAGGAAGGCACACACTGTTTTTATTGTCCATGCATTAATAATGCAGCAGCCTGTGCTTTTCAGAAGACGTGGCTGTGATGTTCAGGTGGCTCCAGTGACAGTAGCACAGACTTGGCACTGAGCAGGATGCAGACTCAGACTTCGAATTGCAAAGAGGAGGGGACTGGACCTCCGTGGCTGGAATTTTCCTCTGCCTGACTGAGTATTGTGGTCTTTATCTTGCATTACTAGCTTACTGTGACTCTGCACCAAAGCTGCCTTGGGCAAATCTGTCTGGGAGTGAGTAAGAGGTCAGATGTTCCTCAGTTCAGATCTGTATCGCTGCCTGGGATCTGAGCAACCCTGGAACACGTACCAAGGGGGAGATGCTTGTAGGGTTGGATTTCTCCTTGCCTGAAGTCAGTGAGCTGGTATCTGAAGGTCTGATGTAAATGCAGGTGAAACCAGGAAATGTCAGACTCCTCTGCTGGGCTTGGGCTCGTTCCCTGCCTGTCTGTTCCAGTAACAGAGCAGGGACAGTGGGAGCTGATCTCTGGGAGCTGGAGAGCTGCACTTTTTGTGCTAAACACCTGTTCTCTGCATTTCTGAGGCACAGGAGGGTTTAGGGTGGAATTAAATCCAGTGCCCCCCCCTGCCGCCATGGGCAGGGACACCTTCCACCGTCCCAGGCTGCTCCCAGCCCCAATGTCCAGCCTGGCCTTGGGCACTGCCAGGGATCCAGGGGCAGCCACAGCTGCTCTGGGCACCCTGTGCCAGGGCTGTTCCATTATAAGACACTCCTCAAAATTGCAGGTGACTGGAAAAGAGAATACAGGGAAAAAAAAGACAAACCAGGTGAACGAGGACACATTGGAACATGATTCACTTCTCCAAGACCTCTGGTCAGAGGCTGGGGCTCATCCTGCTTTGAGCAGGTTCAATGAGAGAGAGCTGCTTTCATCTCTATTAATCGTGTAGTGGTTGGTTAAGTCATGGACCAGTCATTCCAGGATCTGTTGTTTTCTGGAGGCAATAATTCAGAAAAGTGAACTGAGCCCTTGCTCCCCACTGGTCCTGTGTCAGGCTCAGGTGGATCCAGGCTGGAGCTGGGAGGTTTGGGAGCAGCTTGCTGTGCAGCTTTAGGGGCCACAGCTGCTCTTTTGCACATTTTCTGCTTTGCACATTGGTTCAGGTAACCTCAGTTCTCACCCGGGTGCTTTTGGGATCGATGCTTTTGCCGGTTCCTGCTGTGCAAGGTGGGCAGGGCAGGTGTTGGCAGGTCCAGGCAGGCAGGAGACTCCTGGTGTGATCACACCAGTGCTCCAAGGAGCTCCACCTGCCCACGGGGAGCAGTGGGGATGGAGCATTTCTCCTGCTGTTGTCCTGGAAAACAATTTTGCTTTATTTTTCCAAGGCAGGACTCGCCACTCAGCTTCTGCTCAGGTCGTTTCACACTCAAACTCCTTTTATTTCAGAGAAGCCGTAACTTTTATGAACTTCTGTGGGTGATGTAGAATATTATCGCAGCTCAGTTATTTTCTCTCCTCAGTTAGGTGGGAAACCAGAGTTCAGCTGGCTTGGTGATGCATCCCTGTTATTTTGTGATTGGTTTTTTTTCTCCAAATCCCATGAGATTTGTGTTAAAAGACTTATTTGGTGAAATCTGCTGCGTCACAGGCTTGATGCTGCTCAACAGGTCAGGCTGGATAAGTGTAATATCTCCTGAAACTCGGTTCCTTCCCCCCTCAGTCCCTCCAGCCGTGTTTTCCATGCCCTGACATTTGTGTGGGGGTGAATCCATCGCTGGGTGCTGCTGCGCTTGTTCCGTGTGTGGGGAGGATTTCTGGTGTCGGATGCGCTGTCACGGAGGCACAACTGGGGGCCTTTTGCATCCCAGTGTTCTATCACACCTGAGTATTCGATTTCACAGCCACGTACGATTAAGGCTGTCTCAGTAATACCCTTTAATTCTGCCTTATGATCGAGCTCATGCTCTGCTGTGATACAGATGCTGACTAATTTGCAATATTGTCTGAAGGAAAGATGAGGCAGAACAGGATCTGCAGGCATTCAGGAGAGTGTACACACTGATTTTATTTTGGTTCCCTCTTTCACAGTGCTGGAGATGACTTAAGAAAAAAGAAAAAAAAAAAATGAGGACATGTATTTTGCTTGCTGTAAATGTAAATATAAATCCTCATCAGCAACTGTGTAATCCGGCAATGATCTCTCTTAAATTGAAACAAATAATAAATTTTGTGAATAGAGCCGAGGATTGATGGTGTCATCCTTGCAGGCAGTTTAGATGTAAAGAGTTTCATATTGACTATGCAAATCAACGTTGAAATAACACCAGAAGGGAGCCAAAGATAAAAGAGCTGTTAAACCTTGCTGTGAATTCTTGCAAATCAGCTCCTGCGCCTGCAGCAGCTCCTCGTGCTCTCCACCTTGGAGGGCTGGCTCTGCACGCTGCTTTTCCCTCTGCTTGGGCAGTTGGGAAGGCTCTGGAGCAGCCGGAGCAGCTCCATGAGGATGGAATATAGGTCAGTGTTGTCCGTAACGCAGTGCTTATTTATCCAGAACCTCCTGAAAGGCCTCGGCAGCTCCCAGAACACACCCAGCGATCTGATCTCTCTGTCAGCAGCTGAGCAGCCCCTGGCCCTGCCGCAGCCCTGCCTGCAGATGAGGGATCCTCTCTGACCAGCACCCTGAGCAGCCAGCAGCCGCCCCGCACTCCTGTGCTCGGGGGAGCGCGCCTGGCTCCACTTCAGCTCTGCTTTCCCTGCCCCTGAGCCTCAGAGAACACCCCAGGCCAGGCTGCCTCTCTGATAAAAGGATTTAGTCATCCCTCTGTGTGTGCAGGAAAAGGACCTGGGGGTCCTGCTTGCTGGCAAGTGGGACAGGAGCCAGCAGTGCCCTGGCAGCCGGGGGACATCCCTGTCCTGGGGGATTAGGAGCAGCATCCAGGGAGGGGACTGTCCCCCTCTGCTCTGCACTGGGGTGGCCTCGCCCCCAGTCCTGGGGGCAGTTTGGGCACCACAATACAAAAAAGACCTGGAGCTGTTGGACAGTGGCCAAAGGAAGCCATGGAGATGGGGAATGGTCTGGGGGGCCAAATTAGGAGTGGCTGAGGGCACCTGGCTGGAGAGGGGAGACTGAGGGGAGATTCATCAGGGGCTGCAGCTCTGATCTCTGGGACAGGGACAGGACCCAGGGAGCGGCTGGAGCTGTTCCAGGAGAGTTTTGGGATGGAGATCAGGAAAGGTTCTTCCCCCAGAGGGTGCTGGGCACTGCCCAGGCTCCCCAGGGAATGGGCACGGCCCCGAGGCTGCCAGAGCTCCAGGAGCGTTTGGACAGCGCTGCCAGGGATGCCCAGGGTGGGGTTGTTGGGGTGTCTGTGCAGGGCCAGGGGCTGGACTGGATGATCCCTGTGAGTCCCTTCCCACTCAGGATATTCCATGATTCCCTGAGTAACTGGTGCAGGCTTTGCCTTGCAGAGCTGTGGTTGACTTGGGATCCAAGCGTGCCTGCTGCATCTGTTAATGTGGCTCAGCATAAAAAACCCACTCAGTTTTGTTTAAGATCTTGCTTTTGGTTCAAAACCAAAGGATACAGCATGAAATGCACATGTGGGTTGGTCCCCTGATGATCCTTCAAGTAAATTAATCTGAAAAATAAGGAAAAAAAAAACTTGAAAAGACCCTTAAACCATCTACATCCCAAAACACATTATAATGAGTCTTTCTCAAGCACAAACAACAGAAACTGAACTCCACCCTCTGCTCTTTTTACAAGAACAGCAGCATCAAAGCAGAGGAGAAAATGTCACCGCAATTACCGACAGCAGTGTCGTGGCTGGGGGGAGTTGTGCTCCTGGAGGAGTCCGGATTTGGGAGCAGGGGCCCGCTGAGGTTTGTGTGGTACCTCCCTGAAGGGGTTGCTGTGTCCCTAAACTGATGAGTCCTGAGATGAGCTTGAGCAGGAAAGGCATGGATTTGGAGCAGGGATTAGTCCGTCCCGTCCTTGAGGGGCCCTGCTGTAGCTGACCTGGAATTCCTGCCAGGAGCATCCTCCCCGACCGACAGAGGGAAAGAGCTGTTATTTTGGGCAGGGCTGGAAATGAAATCCAGGGGAACGCTGCAAGCTACAGAGCTCCTGAGTGTCAGAATCTGGGTTACTGCACTCTCCAGTGGTGGGGTGGGGTTTTAATTGCCATGGACACTTTTTGACTGCTGTGTGCTATGTCAGGGGGTGTCTTCTGGGTTCTCAGCGTGGTGTTTGGGGTGGAGTCTGGAGTACTGAGTAGCAGATCCCCAGGGCAGTGGAGGAGTCCCCATCCCTGGAGGGATTTAAAAGCGGTGTGGATGTGGCACCTGGGGACGTGGGTTAGTGGTGGCCTTGGCAGTGCTGGGGTAAAAATTGTACTTGGTGATCCTGAAGGGCTTTTCCAACCTCAAAGATTCCACGGTTCTGTAATACTGTGACGCTGGAATGAGAGATGTCTTTGGCCCAGGTGTACCAGGAGGGTGTCTGGAGCTCAGGTGAGGGTGAGCTCGGTGCCAAGAGCGCGTCTGCCTCCTTGATAAGGAAGCAGGGAAAGGGATTCAGCATCCCCTGTGCTGGAGCAGCCTCTGGGTTTGATGCCGGAGGTCGTTTCTGACTTAGCCCAGTTCTTGTGTAATTGCTGAGGGAGCGCTGGCTACCTCCTGGTGGGGAGGCAGAACTCCAACCCCCCAGGTGTGTGTGCCCACGGGCACAAGGGCTGGTGACAAACCCGTGGTGGACCAGGCCAGCTGTGAGGTGCCACTGACCTTCCCAGGCCTGGCTCTGCCACCCATCATCGCTGGCGCTCACGGTGGGAGGAATCCTGGAGTAGCTGGCAGGATTATTTGTAGAGTTAGCTGCTGTTCAGAGTAAATAACTTCTGAAATCTGGCCCGATGTTATCAAAGAGGATATTTCAAAGTGGTATTTATAGATTCCGAGCATTATCTGAGCAAACGTGTCGTCTGCACCCCGCTCGCACCGCCAGCCTCTGCCGCTGCCAGCAGGAAAAGTACCAGGCAGAAAATTCCCAGGTAAATGAGGATTTGCTAATGGAAGTGTGGGTTTTCAATAGGCCTCTCTGTGTGCTGGAAGTGTGCAACTAATGCTGGGATTGAAGTGACCCCCGGGGAGAAAAAGCTGATTTTAATGGGGCAGAAATTACACTGTGAAACCTTTTTCTTGCCACATTTCTGCCGTGCCCAGCAGCAGGATTTCCCTCATTTCAGTGTTCGTGGCTCTGCCCTCCTCTTCCTCACGTGGAGAGCTCTTAACTGAAGCACAAGTGCCAGCACAGGGCTGGGTCACTCTACCCAGAGCGAATAAATCAGGTGTTAGATCTTTGTTTCTCAGATCTTTTCACTAAAGAAGCTAATTAATCAGCCCAGCAGAAGGACTGAAAGGCAATTTCCTGGGCTGAATAACTGAATTTCTGTGGCCCAGGCCTCCAAAGGAAAACACTGCCAAACCTGGTGACTTTAAGTGAGACTGTCACACCAAGCACGGTGATATTTTAGCCTTAGTCCCTCTCCTGCCTGCAGAACAGAGATCCTCGTGCATCCTCATCCATCAGCTGACAGCTTCCTGCTTACGGAAACGGTGATGATTTGACATCAGACCACTTAAATTTCCTTGGTGGCTGGGCTGGAAACCTCTCGCATTTTTCACCACTCTCCTGCAGCTTTCTCGCTTTTTTCCTTGACAAGACTGATACCGAATCTCCCTGCAGTGAATAAAAGTGCACCAAGCTGGACAGCACATAAGAGAAGATATGCACTGGTGCTTCCTAAACAGGGGGTCTGGGGGGGATGCAAGGAAAGAGGGGAGTTGCAAGTAGAAGTAGCTGAATAATCACTGAATAACTCAGGTGGGAAGGTCTGGAGGTCTCTGTTCCAGAGGCCAGACCAGATTGCTCAGGGATTTATCCATTTCAGTCCCAAAAATTTCCAAGGGTGGTGTCTGGAGGAAAGGTTTTCCTTAATGTCTCTACAGCTTTGCCCATGAACTCTCACCCAGCCAGCACTTCTGGGGCACACTGTGGTATGAAGCTGCTCCCTTCGGGACTGTGAGAGCTGAGGGAAGGGTTATTCTGAGACTGAGGTGGATTTTTGAATCAAGCCATTTGCATTAGGCAGGTTCTTTGCTGTGCCTCCCTGTGTGCCAGCACCCAGGGGACAGAAGGGGTGCAGGGCCACCAGACCACCCTGAGAGGGCTGGGAAAGGCAGGCTGGCAATTAAACACTTACTGGCAAGGCGCTGAACTGGGGGGAACGCTGGATGGCTGTGGGAAACATAAAAGTTAATGGAAAGTAATTTGGCAACTTCATCTGCAGGTTGGCAGGGATCCAAGGGGATCATAATTGGATTTCAGCTGCTTTTGTGTACTCAGTCATTGAGATACCCTGCAGAAAGTCACCCCTGGCTCGCACGAAGGGAGCGGCTCGTGTGTGGGGCTGGGGGTTTGTGGGGCCAGCGCTTGGAGCAGTTATCGGGGAACAAATGGAAGCTGGATGGAGTTTACGGTGGTGTATGGGTATAAATCTCGCTTTGCAGGGATGTTTGGTTCCCTGTCGTCCCCTTGTTGTGGCAGCTGGGGATGTGTCTGCTCCCCCTGAGCTCCGTTTGGAGCCCTGTGCTGGTTCCCGAGTTGGCAGCTCCCTCTGAGTGCCATCCCATCAAGATAATGACACAAGTCTGACCCAGCACTCACCGTTCCTGCACATAACACAACCTTAATCAAACTCCCAGCCTCTTCCCAGCCTCGGGAGTACACTGAACTCTCTCACAGTGTAATTAAACTGTTTTGCCCCTTCTTCAGGCTCATGTCAGCATCCTTGCTGCAGAGCTTGGTGCTGTGTCACATGGCTCTGCCTTCGTGGTGCTGTTACCTTTTCACCAGGGAGGGAGATGTGCTGGGGATGTGATCACCTGGGCTGCTCAGCTACACCTCGCTGTGGTGTCCAGCCCTTGTGTTGAGGTGCTTGTCTTACCTGTTCAGAAACCCCAGTGTGGGACACTGGCAGTGATGGAAAATACTAATTTTAGATACAATTTTGTCTTTAAAAGTATTTTTCTAGTACTGTTCTAATTAAGGCTCTTCCCCTGTAATTTCAAGAGTTTCTTTACCATGTGTGGGCAGTTTATGGCTGGATTTATTTTCCTTATGTAATTGTTCATTCGAGTGAGTCCTGTGTACGTGGACCCTGAAGAATCCAGTTAAATAAATAAGTGGATGGAGATCACTGGTCAGCTCCTAATGTAGCTAAGTCAGGTTTAATTTAGATATTGGGAACAAATTCCTGAGTGAGGGTGGGGAGGCCCTGGCACAGGGTGCCCAGAGCAGCTGTGGCTGCCCCTGGATCCCTGGCAGTGCCCAAGGCCAGGCTGGACATTGGGGCTTGGAGCAGCCTGGGACAGTTCCACGGACACATTCCACACATTGCTGGAGCCACCTAGCACAGAACTGCAGACAAATGGCTAGGAGAGGCTGTGGTGCTCCTAATTGTTTATTATATGTTTTATGGAGCCCTCTGCCTGCCCAATCTAATGTCGTTGGCAAGATAAGAAGGAAGGAAATATTAAGAAATAGGCTCTCCCCGCTCCTAATGTGCCTCTTCATGCTTTATGTGCCTCTGTCTCACTCCTGATTTCCTTGGCATCAAATTGCCCTTCACCGTGGTGAGTGATGCTGGGTGCTGAGGGAAATGTGGCTGTGGAGAGGGAAAATAAAGTGTCAGGAGTGAAATAGTGCCCTCATTGTAATGTATTATCTAATTAGTGGAACTGGCTGCAAACTTCCCTGTCTCAGCTGCACGGCTCTCAAACGAGCCTCCCCTCAGCTCTTATCTCAGCAGTGGAGTTATTTAATATAAATATAGCAGGACTGGCAGGCTGGGAGTGACTCAGGCTCCGTTTGGGATGTGCAGCACAGCCCTGGCTGGGGCTGAGCTCTGCCAGCTGTGCCACCGCCCTGGAGAGTGGGAAAGGCTCTGATGCCGCTGCTGAACTTGGGAGGGGAGGAGTGCGCACAGTTCAGAGGCTAATTAGTGCGGCTGGGTTAATTAATAAGGGGCGCTGCTGCTGTTAGGGCAGGAGCAGTGGGTGTAAATGCCTTCAGCACTCGCAAGGGAGGCTGGCTGCCCCACGAGCCAGGACCGTGCCTGGGTAACTCAGCAAAGAGCAGTTATCTTATTCGCCAGGATTCCACCTTCTGAAGCAGGGCAGAGGGAGAGTGGCATTGCCTTTCTCAGTGGTCTGAAGATTAAACCTTTCTCTAAGACCTGAGGCAGCTCTTGCAGAATGCAGGGCAGTGAAAAGCTCCCCGTAAGGAGCTTAGGCTGTAATACCAGACAGAGGCTGATAAGGGAAGCAGTGATCAAAGCACTACCGCTCTTTCAGGCCTGTATTTACCAAGCTCCTCTGGCACCAGGCACAGCTTCCCCTGTATTTTGTATTTCTGTGGAACGACAAAAAAAAGCAGGATACAGCCTTTAATTGTGAAGTTTTAATGCCCCCCACACCCATCAGTTAAACTGGAAATTTGAGAGAGGTGTTTGTCTTGCCCCACAAAGCCAGTGCTCCGGGAAGGCTTTCCCTGCCATTTAATGCAGCTACAACAGCTGTGGTGGCATCCCTGACACAGCAAGGAGGGGCCACTGTGGCTCCCAGCACTCCTCGGGCTTGGAGCCAAAACAAACAATCCTGTAAACTTCTTAAATCCATTTCTCCAGGCAATAGAGGGAGCATAATCATTCAGATTTAAACTGTTTCCCTCTCTTTTGCGGTCATTAGTTGCAGTAGTACATTCCCAAGGTTAAGCGTAGAGGAAAAGAAATAAATTTAGTTATCAAAACTCCTGCGGTGTGAGCGCACTTATTTTTGCATCTTTTATAGATAAATCTTGGAATGGCTTTCGTTAAGAGAGCACTGATCATCCATGTATGTTATCATTGTTCTGTCGGATATAAAGCCCCTGAAAGTTTTGGAGACAGCAACAGAAATGCGATCTCTGATGTGCCAAAAATAAAGATGTGACAGTGTTTGACATCAGTGTTTGAGGTGTTGGTCCTGCAGCCCAAGAGCTGCTGGGACTCAGCTCTGGCAGGAGCACAAGAACCCTCGAGTCACAGCAATTTCTGTGAGGAAAAGCAGCCAAGAGCTCTGGTCAAGTGTTTCTGCCAATATTATTTTTATAGATGGAGGAAAAAAAAGATCCGTTATACTTAAAAATGAGGGGGAAGTCAGGTGGAGCAGGGGACAAAATGAAACTGCAGCTCCTGCAGGCAGAGTTTGTGAGGAAGGGTGTTTGTGATCCAGAAATCAAAAAGAATAAGAAGCCATTCTTCCTTTGAACCGAGGAGCTGCATGAGAGTCAATGAACATCAAAAATCATTGTGCTCTTCCCGGCTGCTGTGGCTCCTGAAGCGCTGGCTGATGAACGGGGGATTATTTTTTGGCCATCCCGAGTTTCTTGCTCTGTGGAATCCATACTGATGATAAAGTGTCACATAACTCTCCCCGCTGCCGAGCGCTTGAGGCAACAGCCATGGATTCATCCCGTCCATCATTCTTTGGGATCTGGAGGGCTGCTCAGCCAGCCAGCAGGTGGGAGGCTGCGCGGCCCCTTCCCACCCTCCCTGCCTGGGGCTGGGATTCTCACCCCAGTCACTGTCAGACCCCAGGGCTGCTGTGTTTTGCCAGCCTGGCAGCTCAGCTGCCGTGCCTTGAGAGGAGTCACTCTGTGCCCTTGAAGCCAGCACGGACCGAGCAGTGCTGTGTTTTGTGTGTGAGAGGTGTCTGCTGTGCCCGGCCCCAGCTGGTGCTGCTCGCTTCAGCTCTGCGCATCCACTGCCGTCCTCCCTCCCTGGGGAAGGAGAGGGCGGCTCTGAAGAGAGGCAGCTTTTGTTGGTTCTGTTGTCCCTGTTTAGCCCGACTGCTTTGGGTGGAGCAAGGAGATGTTCACAGCTGTAGTGCTGGTGGCTGCACATCTCCATGGCAAACCAGCACAGCCAGAGAGGCTTTTAAAGCCCAGGCTTTTGCTGTAATCTCTGGTACGATCCCAGGAGTCGTTCGAGGCTCCTTGGCTGCTCTCTGAGGAGCAGATGTGTTTACTGGAGTCTCAGCTCGAGGAGTTCAAGCGCTCTGCACAAGTTTCCCCTGAATCCTGTGGTGTTTGATGTGTGTGTGTGGAAGGTGGGTGTTGGAAGTTGTTCTCTCAGGCTGAGGGGAGCTGCACTGTCTCAGTTTGGGGGAAGCAATCTGTCTGTGAGCGTCTCCTCTCCTGCATTGTAGTTCTTTAGTGTTGGCAAAGCACGCCGAGGTGCCTCTGCTGCAGAGACTATTAGATCTAAAATGCATTATTGCTCACTTCTGTAACCGACACAAATCCAAAGTGCTGCTTTGGCAGGAAGAGCACTTGGAAATATTAGATTTATTGAGAATTGTGTCCTCCCAGTCAGTCAGTTGTAGCAATGAAGTCTGTTTGCATTATCCTTCCTGCAGGCTGAGTGCTAAATGGGGCCGTGCTGCCTGGAAAAGCAATTCCCTGGTGACAGGAGACTGACCGGGTGTCCTGTGCTGTGGGGCAGCTCTGAGGAAAGGTTCGGTTGTTGCTGATGACAAACCAAATTCAGGAGCTCTGTCCAGCACTGCAGTCTCTCTTCCTGTCCCTCCTCTTTCTGCCTTTTGCCTGCTTGCTGTGTCTCCAGTCAGCCTCACTGGATAAATCTGATTCTTCCAAAGGGGAATTATTGTCTCTGCTCAGGGACTGGTGGTTGGGTCCTGCCGGCTGGGTTTGGATCCTGGGAGCAACTTTAACACGTGGAGCAATTTCACTGTGATGCTCTCAGGATTTTGTGAGCAGGTTTTAAGGCAAACCATTTTAGTTTCAGCCAGGAAGTTTATAATTTCCATACTGTGCCGGAGTTACATCTGAGAGTCACGGTGTCAGGTGCACAAAGTACTCGTGCATTGCATTCATCAGGTTTCAGAGCAGACATCATTCAGACTATCTCCTTTGGAAAGATAATTTTTGAGAAGAACCTTATTGATTTAGCATAATGTTACGGAAAAGTGACTTGTCTCTTTCCAGAGTGACTTACACTCTAACTGACTCCAGCATTGGATACTACATAATCTCTTCTTTCCCCATGAAATCAGAGACTGGGAAATCAGGAGTGTCAGGGAGCGTGCTCTGGCTGTTTCCCCCAGACGCTGGCCAGGAGCTGTGCAAATATTAGGCCACATTACTGATTTAGTTCTTGTCAATTAGGAGATGTGGGAGGGCTGGCTGGTTTCCTGAGGAGCAGGAAGGGCTGGTGTTTGCTTGGCTTGCTGCTCCCCTGGCTGTCAGCCCGTGCCGTGGAGGCAGAGCTGGTGTGGGAGCTGGGCAGGGCAGGGCAGTGATGGCCCAGCAGAGCTGACAGGAGCTGTTGTGTAACACGTCCTGAGCTCTGCCGTGTCACAAGTCCATGTGTCAGCTCTGCTTATTCTCAGGCCTCCTGCTTTCCACGGTGAATTAATATGCACAGGGCTTTGGGTTGCCTGAAATATTCCTCCTCTGAACTCCTGGGCGGGAGCCTTGGCTCTTTGTTGGATGTGGGCTTGGGAATGTCTGCTTTGCTTCCTCCAGGATTTCAGTGTGTGCAGCCAGGTGTTTGTGGGAGCACAGGTGACCTGGAGCAGGCTGCGTTTTGGGCAGGTTTCACCCATGGCAGTGTGGGGCAGGGCTGCAGAGCTGCCCCAGGTGCTCCCTCAGCCCCTCCTGGCTCCTGTTCCAACGCTGCTGCTGCTCCCTCGTGCCCAGCTCTGAAAGCCTGGGCCGCCAGTGGCTGCAGCTCAAAGTGTCCCCAGGCTCTGCTGGGGACGTGGGCAGCACCCGTGGGACGAGCCCAGGGGCACGAGGCAGGGCTGTGGGCAAAACCCTCCTGGGAAACTGCAGGAATCACTCCAAGCTGCGTCCAAGGGAGGAAGAGGGAAGAATACATTCTGGGATAGTCATTACAAGCTCCTCCTGCTGAGGCTGTCAGTGGCTTTCCCGTCAGGCCCTCTCATGTTCCAGCTGGGTTGCTGTCCTGTATTTTTGTCTGTCTCACAGTGAACTCCTCATCACCACGAGCCATGCACTGCCCCAGACTGTAAGGAGCTCACTGCTGGAGCCTGGTCAGGCTTTGGAACTGCCCAGGGAGGTTTGGAGTCCCCACCCCTGGAGTGTCCAAGGAAGGGCTGGAGGTGGCACTCAGAGCTCTGGGCTGGGGACAGGGTGGGGACGGGGCACAGCTTGGACTCGATGGGCTGGGAGGGCTTTTCCAGGTGAAATGACCCCGTGGCTGTGTTTTGGGATGGCAAAATCTGTGTTCACCCTGGTTGACCAGGGTCAGACAGGGCTGGAGCAGGACTTGCCTGGCTCAGTCTCCAGGACTTTGGGGTGCCCCCTTGAAGACTGTGGGATTTCACCTGTTCATTGGCTTCAGTGAGGGCAGAGCAGACCTGATTTGATTTACTGATGTCATTTCCAGGTCTGGTAGAGACCTCCCACCTTGAAGCTCATCTTGCTCCGGCTCTCAGGACTTGTGGCAGCTCCTTGTGCTAGAGTTGTGCTGAAAGAATAAAATGAAATTTATTGCATATTTAATTGGAATTTCACTGCTCCTGTCCACCTGATAATGAATTGGTTTTCAGCACAGGGAAAAACTAAAACTGGAAGAGATTCTCTTGCAGAAGGCAGTTGTTGCTGGGGGTAATTACAGGCTGTATATCCAGCTAATGGGAGCTGGGGCTGTGTTGGGAAGTTCACAGCTTGAGAGACGTGTTTTGCACACTCAGGGAAAGAGCCCTGAGGTAATTTCTGCACTTAAAGGCTCCTGGGGTTTTAGCCAGAAAATCATGGTCAGTGCCTGGAGGTGTTGGGGGAGGGTGGCACTGTGTCCCAGGAGGGGTTGGGAGGGTGACTCTGTGTCCCACCAGACACTGTGGGAGGGCAGGGGAATGTTCCGGGCTTTGGGAGGAGCAGCTGCCCCGCTCTCAGCCGGGAGGGTGGTGGAGAAGGGCTCTGAGTTGGCTCTGGAGCAGATGCAGATGTGGCAATCCCTGCTGAGGACAGGTGGCACCCTGAGACCCTTGGGCACAGGCAGCTGTGGTGTGCAAACACTGGATGCCGGGGCTTGAATATTCCAGCAGCATCTGGAATCAAACCTGGTCATATTAACGTGCGTTATAAATCCCCCTGCATGGCAGTGCCAGCGTGTCTCTGTTAGAGATGACCTGATGGTCTCACAGCTTGTGGGGGCTGCATTCACCTCCTTTTCCTGCTGGGCACTGTCCCCAGGGGCACAGGGACATGCTGGCCAGCACGTGGAATTCATGTGCTCTACTTGTGCTACGTGGGTAGAACCAAGCTGAATGTAGAACGTGTCCAGATGAGATGTGAGGCACTTTTAAGCCATTTTTATAGCCAAGTGTGGGCATTTGTGTGTTGGCACTGCTGCATGGGCTGTAAGTCCACTCCCAGCAGCAGAGGGTGGTAACTTCATGTGGTACTGGCAACTAAATTATTTTTAACAGTCTTGGTTCAGTGAGAGAGATTTTTCAGGCTTAGCTGGTAGCTTTTCATCATCTTTTCTGAATTTTAGATACTCTCTAGTCACAAAGCAAGGAAAAGAGTAATTATGATCAAGTCAGGGGGTTAGTTTTGTTTATCCTTGTGTGAATTATATCAGGCAAATCTCTCTTGTGAAGCAGCTGACCAGCAGTAACCCACAGTAGGATAAAATCTCTTGGGATTATTTTAACAGAGCCGAGGAAATGAAGAGTTGGGAAGTGCTTTCCTTCTGTGGCTAATGCTGAGTCCTTTCAGGTGCTCGCTCGTGGGGTCAGCCTGGAGCTGGATGAGATGCTGTGTGTGGTGACCTGGGGTCCTGGGGCTTCCCCACGGGGGAATTTGGTGGGATCTCCTGGCTGCACGTCGTCCCTGGAATGTGTGACAGGCACAGGGTGTCACTGAGGCCAGCACAGAGCCACTGACACCTGCAGAAGGGGAATTTCTGCCTCTGTCTTGTCCTTCTCATCCATCTGAGCAATAGGAAAATAAGTGTCAGGACAGGTCAGGCGTCATCGAATTAAATCCCATTTGCTCTATCAGCCTCAGGAGCCAGATCCGGGGTTTTCAGCATGTCAGACCTGGCAAAGGGATGAGCTGTGGTGGGCACAGGGCTGGGTGCTGAGATCACTCCATCAAAGGCAACGTCTTCAGCTCGAAAAATTTACACCAGTCGTGCCCTATGACTCATCAATTTAAATCAATTTCCAGAGGAACATCTACAAGAATTAAAGGATTATAAAAATGAATGAGTAATTTTTCTCACCCTTTTGTTGGTGTGACTGGAAAAGGGGGATGATTTACTCCCTAGCAATCCGTAATTCTGCAGGTTAATAGGCTGGGTGAAATCCTTCATATTTATGACAAGGGATTACAGGACTCTGCAGTGAATTAGCACAAACCCCAAATGAATCTATGGCAGCACAGATGAGGATTTATAAAGGATCTGATCAAGGAATTTTCTGCCAAGATTTGCAATGACGCACTTGAGTTTGTGTCTATGTCCCTAAACTTCTGTTTAAAATAATGCTGATATAAATGAACTGACAGTTGTTATATTCATGGGAAGGGTGTGGAAATACTGATTCTGAGAATGGTGCAACACCTTTGAGTAAATTAACAAGACCACTGTATTAATTAAGGCCAGCTTTAACTGTTGTTATTTGTTAGGCAGACTCAAAGAGGAGACAGAAGTTTGTGGAAGAGGGAGTTGTCACCATGAGTTAATTATGCACCATGGCAGAGGGAGAACGTCTTCCAAGGATGAGGGATCGTCAAGGCAGGCTTTGATTTATGATTAAAAACATAAAGGAGTTTGGGGAAATCAGCAGGTGTCTAAGAAGGGAAATAAACAATGATCAAAACGCAGAGGGGAGCAAAACCAGATTGCTCCAGGGGGGTTCCACGGACGTGATGTGCTGCCTGTCCCCAGAGTGGGTGAGAAACAACCAGAGGTGGAAAAAAGATGGTGAGGGGAGTGAATGGTGGCTGGATGGAGGCTGAGCAGGAGCAGCCTTGCTGGGGCAGAAGGCACAGAGCAGTCCTGTAAAAGTGACCGGTTGCAGTGAGAGAGAAGAGAAAATGGCCATGAATTATTGGTTTGGAAGGGCAAAACGTTGGATGAGTTTATCTGTGTGCAGATGACCTGGATTTGCTGGGAAGGGAATAGCCCCAGCAGTCCCAGCAGCTTCCCTGCAGCCTTGTTCTGCCTGGGTTTGTCTGGGAAAGCCTTTGCAATGGATTGAGGGGGGGGTCCCCTGCTGGAAGGGATCTGCTGCTGGAATGGGATTGGGGAAAGCATCCACAGACACTTGGATATCGAGACAGATCCAATCCTGGAACTCTCTGGGTTGGGAGGGACCTTAAAGCCCATCCAGGGCCACCCCTGCCATGGCAGGGACACCTTCCACTGTCCCAGGCTGCTCCAAGCCCCAATGTCCAGCCTGGCCTTGGGCACTGCCAGGGATCCAGGGGCAGCCACAGCTGCTCTGGGCACCCTGTGCCAGGGCCTGCCCAGCCAGGAATTCCTTCCCAGTATCCCAATGTCTCTTCAGAAATGTGGCTGTGGTTCCTGTGCACGTTGCCTGTAAAGGGTAATTTAATTCTCCAGCTGTAGAACGTGGGGGATGGAGAGTCTCTTCATAAAATAACAATGGTTCTGGAAAGCAATTAGACAATTTGCTGATGTCTTAAGCTGCAGAAGCACAATTTAAGATTTTTTTACAAGTTGTAGGAAAAAGGAAAACGGATTAAATTGTACAGTGCTCATGTTTAATTTGGGACCCTTTAGCTTTAGTTACAATGCACTCAGCTTTTTTTGTAGCTTCATTGCCATCTTTGTCATCGGGAGACAAAGATGAGGAGAATGCAGAAAGCTTCCAGTGAGGGGAGGAGCACAAACAGTGGCACATACCTGACTCGGTTTTGCTTAGAAATTGTTTGTCATAATTTTCCAGGATGGGGCAATATCCTGAACAGAATTTGCTGTGTCTCACACACACTTTGTGAGGATAAAGGGAGGAGGTGGTGACATCTGCTTGGGGTTTAAACTCGGAGGAATAAATACAGGGAGCATTGAAATACAGGGAAAATTTAGGTTGGGTAGAGGGAAGGGTTTCTTCCCTGAGAGTGGTGGGGGAGGCCCTGGCACAGGCTCTGAGTGTATTCACACCTGCCTGAAAGGAGCGAGGAGCAGAGAAGGCACCTGGGTCATCCCTGTGGTGCGAGAAGCTGCAGCCACTTGGGTTGTAAAGAAAAGCTTTTCCAAACTCCAGCGGGGTTTGGCAGCTCTGGAATGATCAGATCTGGCACCCACAGTGGGATTTGGAGGTGGGGGAAGGAGTTCCTTTGCTAAAGCAGAGCAGGAGCAGGGCGCATCCCCGTCCAGGACAGGCCTGCACAGGTGCCATGGGCTGGGCTCTGCGCTGTGTGTCACTCGTTACCCAAATAAAGATGGACAGGCAGATCCTCGGGCCAGGCCAGCCTCTGGAGTGCTCCTGTGTGGCACTCGGGCTGGCAGTGCAAACTCTGAGGCACTGCTGACTGGGCAGGACCTGTTGCTGCTCCAGGAGTTAGGGCTGCAGCTCCCAGAGCTGTGGCAGGGCTCCCTGCAGGGATGGGTATTGATGGAAAACTGCTGAATTAGACTGAGTGTGAACACTCATCTTTCTGCAGGAGAAAACATCCCATTCAAGCTTCATGTTATTGCTTTTTATGGAAAAAGAAGTCCATAAGCATAGATGTATTCCTGGAGCAAGCAGCATCTTTACGCTGCCTGCTTTGGGTTCGGTTTGGTGCCAGGTGATGCCGGAGAGGAGCTGAGTCCCGAGGGGACAAAGCCACATCCCTGCAGTGCCCAGCTGAGCCCTGGGTCACAGCCCAGGGGACAGCACGGCCATCCCTGGGGCAGGGGCATGCCTGGGAACACGGAGCATCCCAGAGAGCCCTGGGTTTGTGACCGGGGAATGCTGAGCAGGGGCAGGGAGGGCTCTGCACAGGGACAATTCCAGCTGACCCTGAGTGTCACCGTCAGTGTCACCGTGGTTTCCTTCCTGGAGAGCACGGAGGGCTCTGCCTGTGTGCCTCATTCTGTCACGAACCTGCAGCAGTCCTACCTGAAACTGCACGCTGCCTTTCCTCCCAGTACTGCCGTGGTGGGCTTTTTATCCTTTTAGTGTTAGTTTGCATTTTCAGGATTTGCTGAGCAATAAGTCAGCTTGGGGCTTTTGTAAGGAGACTCAGATTTCTGCAGAAGCTGTGGCTGCCCCTGGATCCCTGGCGGTGTCCAAGGCCAGGTTGGACACTGGGCTTGGAGCAGCCTGGGACAGTGGGAGGTGTCCCTGCCCATGGCAGGGGTGGGATGGGATGGGCTTTAGGGTCCCTTCCAACCCAAACCTGTGGGGGATTTGACAACAGTAGGCTCAGGGTCAGCGGGACACCAGAAGCTGCACCCACAGTGTCACAAAGCTGCGGGAAAAACAAAAACCCTCCAACAACATTTTTAATGCTAGAGAGTCAAGGCATTACTTTATTCTCCGGCCAGGATGTACCACAGAAATCTCATCCACACATAGCCCGGGTATGCAGAGAGAATCATTCCATGACACATGACCTTTACTAGATTTTTCAGATCTTTTATACAGTCAAAACTCATAGAAACGGATTGGGTCAGTGTTCATTGGTCTCAAGTTGCCTCGTTCTTAGTATTTGGTCTCCTACTGGACCCGGATTTCTTCGCTTCTGATGTTGATTAGAGCTTCATTCCCTGATTTCCTTATCAGTCTTTTCCGGAGGAGATGTCTCCAGCTCAGCCAGAGGCAGAGTCTGGGGCAGGTGTTCCTAGGTGGCCGCTGATGTTCTGTTGGTGTTCTGTCCCTGGCCTCATCTCCCACTCCCGGTCTGTGGAACTGCGGAGCCCATCAGGCCTCACCCGGAGAAACAGTGCCCTGGAAAGAAGCTTCAGTTCCCTTCCCCCGGGGCAAAGGTGAACAAACCTGGCTAAAGTTACAAACAAAAAAATTTTTAAACTGGTGTGTTTCCCAACAACAGCACCGAGTTACTCCCTCCAGTGAAACCCAGGTGCTCATGCCCTTCCTACTGCACTTAGCAGCACAACAAGTTCGTCGCTGGTTTCCTGTCAGCTGTTTGGGTTTTGTGACCTGATTTGCTTCTCAGCATCTCCCAACTGCAGCCTTACAGGCCCTCCCAAGGGTTTCAGCTTAAACGTAGTGTAAGGCATTTCATAACCTTTGGACTCTCCCAAATTGATAGAGCATCGCTTTATATCCTCTTGAATGTTCCTGGAGGCTTTAGGATGATGCAGAGTGCAGTTAGTGCTTTCACCAGGTTTGGGAGAAATGCGGGCTCCTTAGCAGCAGAGAAACCCTCGAGGGATAAAGATGGAGCATTGTAGCAGAATCTTCAGTTTAGGAAAAGACAGAAAGCAGTTTTCTTGTACAGCCATGGTGTGAATTGTAATCCATTATAAGAATGGGAGGTAATAAAACACCAATGGTAATCACTGTGTGTAAATTCTGTGCCTTAATTTTGTGCATAATGGGCAATACAAGGCAGTACCAATGATCCTGTATTCTCCATTTGCAGAGGTAGCACTAAAGATAATGTTCCTCATTGCAAATTCTGTTATCTCGAAAAAGAAACAGTTAATTAACCCCATAAAGCCATTAGTAGATCATTCTTAGTATTTAAGAGACATCTGGGTTCTGAGAGAGAGCCTTCTGCCAGTAAAGCCAGTGAGATGAGCTCCAGGTTGCTCAGAGAACGTGGATTCATGAGGGCAAATGGTAAACAAGAAATAAATAGTGTGTTAATGATCGGCATTAGGTGGGAAGGGAGCTCTGGGAAGGTGCAGTTGCCACCCAGAATCTCAAAAAGTGGAACTCATTTCGCTGGTGTGACACTGGATCTCTGCTGTAAAATAGGGAATTTCCGTGCAAGGTGGTGCCCCTTTGGAATAACACACTCCTCTGGCAGGAAACCACCTCGGAGTCGGCGGGAATGACACCAGCACTGAGGGCTGGATGTTTCTCAGCAGTGTGGAGGGGAAGGCTCCTTGTGCTTAATGGCTCCCTGCAAGAAGCATTTTATGTGCAGTGTAACTTTAGTGTTGCACAAACAGATGCTTCAGCTCGCGGGTTAATTCACGTCAGGCAGCCAGAGAGGATTTCGGAGTTATTTCTTTTTGCTGAGGAGTAAAACTGCCCAGAAAAGGTCTCTGTCAGAGCAGGGAAGGGCAAACTCTGAAATTCCACTGGGCAATGCTGATTATATGAGAAAACAGAAGCAGACGCTGCCTGTTTCTTGTGGACTGTACTCACAGCTCTCTCAAAGAGCAATTTAAGGATCCCAGGGTGGGCCTGGGCTCTCTGTGCTGCTGTTGCATCCCTGCTCTGGTGCAACAGCCCTGGGCTCCCAGGGAGGTGCCCCTGGATTCTTGCTGCATGCCCCAGTGAGCCCAGTTCCCCCAAAGGAACTGGACTGGATGATCTTGGAGCTCTTTTCCCACTGAAATGATTCTGTGAGAGCAGCCCCAGCCTGGCTCCCCACAGCCCTCAGCCCGTGCTGCGATCCCATTAAGTTTCTCTCCGTGGGCAGTGAGGCTTTGAGATGTCAATTTGAACTGATTTTTCTTTTCTTTTTATTTTCTAAAGCTGGCATCAGCTATTTATAAATGATTACAGACGTGCTGGAGGAAATTAATCTGCTAACCAGATAAAGAGAGTAATATGTGCCTCATTTACTCTGCTCTTTCCTGGCTTTCTCCAAAATCAATTGGACTCTGCCTACTGATGCCTGCTTAATTCCCAGACATTTCTGAGTGGATCAGATATGTCACTCAGAAGTTATTACAGTCCATCCAAAAAAAAGATGCAATTTCTCAAGGTTAGATGATCACTAAGGCCTGACTTGACTGAAACTTTCTGCAGCAGAAAGCGATGTTTTACTAAGGGATTTGAAAAGCTGCTGGGTTTAGTGCATTGTGGGAAAAGATGTTGGATTTCTGTAGAATAGAGATCTCGAATCTGTAAATGAATCTCCCATCTTGTGTGTAGTGTCTGCTCCCCCAGGAATTCCAAATCTGTAGGTTTTTAGGGTGACACACAGAATAGGTTCAGGGGGTTTCCATTTCTCGACTACATCTCTTGAAATTTTTGAGGTTTTGCACTTAATTTTGCTGTCCCTCCTCGTGGGCCTTCCTCGTGCCCTCCCAGGCTCTGCATCTGCCACTGAGCCCTTGTCCCGGGGTCACTGCTGCTTTGTTGCTTCTCCCTGTCATTGGAATTTAATTCGGTTTAGCGTCAGTCACTTCTCCCTGGGGAGGAGTCTGGACTTGGTGTGTTCAGCCCCGACCTCTCCGCGTGGATTCAATCTTCATTTCCACGAACAACCTGCCAGGCTTGACAGGACAGGAATCCCACATTCAGAAACAGCTGCTCCAGCAAACCTGACTGTCTGTCCCCTGCTCAGAGCAATTCAATAACATTTATTTATTTTATTTATTTATTTGTCATCTTCCCTTTGGCTGTTTGCCTTCAAGGTGCTTCTCAGTGTAGCTCCTTTCACTTTCCCTTTTCCTCCACTGCCCCAGGTTTGAGTGTCCCCTCCAGTTTTCCTGGGTTGGGCCAGGCTTGGTCAGATTGAAGGAGATGCAAGCCAAGATCTTCAAGTTCATCAAACCATTATCCCAAATGACCGGTAACTATCCAAAGTCCGGGGCAATGTAAAAATCAGGGATTTACAGGTGTTTACAGGGAATGGCTCTGACCTGAGAGACAAGGGGGTGCCAAAGGAGAGAGAGGCAGCAATGAGGACGAGGGAATAATCCCAGGTCAGCACAAGTCCTTGTCCTGTATCTGCCCCTTTTCCCTGCGCAGACACATCCCGGGGAGCTGGAACGGGACATGCAGATCCCACCCATCTGCTCGAGGATATTATAAAACTCTTCCTCCTACACAGGGAGAGGGAAAAAACTGATCAAGGGCTGATGGAGGGAGGAGAAACCGAGCGTGAGCAGTGAAAGGGTTCTGGGGCAGGGCGGTGACTCTGGGGCTGTCCCACCCATGGATGCGGCACCTGGAGGGAGAAGTTCCCCCCCGGATCCTCTGGGATCCTCCGAGGACAGGGACTCACCCTGACAGGAGCTGTGGCTTTTACTGATGCCGTCTGATGTCCCAGAGACTGGCTGAGCTGGAGATACCATCACATTTTTATCAGCAATAATAATGTTTATTTATTGAAAAGCTGCCTGCTGTAGCCACACTGGAGATTTCTGCCACTGCATTTGGGGGGATTTCACTTTATTTGGGCTTTAATCTATTAACTTTGTCTTTGGGATGCTGGCCTGGGGGATTTCACTTTATTTGGGCTTTAATCTATTAACTTTGTCTTTGGGATGCTGGCCTGTGTATTCCATTCAATTTATGTTGAAAGAGCCCTTCAAAAATTAAAATAATGCTTAAAAATGAGACTCACAAGCAGCAGGAAAAAAAGAAAAAGAATATTACCAGAAAAGAATAACCATCTGGATATTTCTGCTCTACCACCTGTGTGTGATTTATGTGGCCTGCTCAGTAGAAAAAGGCCCTGTTTGTGTCTTTTCCCACTTCAAAATGATGGAAAAAACCTGTTTACATCCAATGTTTACTTTGCTGCAGAAAGTTTAGAAATGAATGACTATTTTAGTATTGAGTAACACGCTCTGTTATAGTCGCAAAGCAGAAATATCCACGCAGGGAATGACTGAGTTGTGCTGAGCACCTGTTGGAGTGTCTCTGATGAGAAAAGCATTTGGAAAGGAACTGGAGAGACATTTTTCTGTCTCTTTTTTTTTTTTGCTAATCAGGAGGAAGGAATCCAGTGTGTCAAATTTTATGGGCGAGGTTTCGGGAGAGGGATCCCACGTGGGGACAGAGGCCATGGGAGCTGCTCTGCAGGGAATTGTGCTGGTCAGTAGAGGGTTTTTAGGTGGAGCAGGTGATGTCAGCTGGGGTCTGGCCCTGCCACAGCAGAGCCCAGAATGGGGACAGGCCATCAAGTCACTCCAGCCCATTCCAGATGGGAATTAATGGAAATCATTGGCTTCAACAGAGATATAATGTGTTCGGTTTACATGTGTCTTAATGGGAATTGATGATCCTCATTTTGGATTTAATGGAATTCCTGCAGTCTTATTGCAATGTAATAGAAAATAATATTCAGTAATTGCAAATCAATTCAGGTAATTCCTATTAATAATTAACACTCCTATCACAGAATTGTCTAACATCTATAATTTATTGCAGGGGGAAGAAGGGCATCTGACAGGGAGGAGAGGCTCAGCTTTGGGTTTCAGATGTTCAATTTGCTGAGAAAAGAGCAAATTTGGGCAGGGGTGGGAGGGAGCAGCTCCGTGCTGCAGTCACTGGCTCTGAGGTGTTTTCCTGGCTGCTCTTGGAGTTGCATCCGCCTTTTGCCCTGTGACATAAATAAAACCAAGTGTGTTTGCATGTGCACTGGGGTGCCAGATCAAGGGAAGCCCACTCAGAGCTGCTTGACCCCAGTGCTTAATGTGGGCACGGGCTGCATGAACCGAATTGATGGTGGCTCTGAACGAGGGGTGTGTGGAGGTGCCTCTTGCTGTGCAAAATCCCCCATTAGCAGCAGGCAGACCCTGCTTCTCTCTCTCTCTCCCGGGTGCCTTGAGGCCCAGGCTCCCACTGCTGGCGGGTCCCTGGGGTGCTGGGTGGGCTGGGATCATGCCCCAGCCCCTTCCCAGCGCTCTGGAGCCAAGCAGCCGGAGGAGAGCAAGGACTTCTCACCGCGGGTGCTTTTCCTGGCTTTGGAAGGATGATGTTCCCCGCCTTTGGTGGGAGGATGGCTCTGGATCCCTGCCCTCACCTCCCGTGTCCCCAGCTCCAGGGAAGGTCCCTCAGGGCAGGTGTCTGCACCAGACAAATTTAACACCACTGAGCCCATCCCTGCCCCAGTCTGCCCCTGCCTCTCCTGGCAGCTCCCTGGGTGTGAAAAGCCATTTTCCTTCTCCAGAGAGGTGGCAGTGCCAGCACACGCTGCCACCTTCCTGTCCCCAGGACACGGCCTCGCCACCTCTCCCAGGGACCGTCAGGAAGGGCAGCTCTTACTTAAAGTAGGATTTGATTTCAGACTTCTGGAGGAAAAGCCTCTCTGGCCTCTCTGGCTTTCCTCCTCTCTGAGGCCCACCGTTGTGCTTGATTCCCGCTCTGAAAACAACGTGTTATAAAAAGAACAAAATTCTTCCATTTCCCACCACCAGTTCGTTCTTTCCAGCTCATATTGGTGGGGCAGAGGATGCTTGTGATGGTCCAGATGAAAAATGCAGCTCTGTTTGGAGCATTACACAAAGCCCAGGGAAGCCCTGGGACCTGGTCCTGTAGGAGGAGAGAGCCCAGCAATTCATGGATCTGGCTCTTAATTTCCCAATTCATGAACAATGGTGTTCCCGAAGAGAAAAGCAGCACAAAATGCATTTCAGCTGATAAGTAATGGCACTGTATTGCAAGTATTGTAATGAGAAGCCTTTTTGTTCGGGAGCCTTGTACATTAGCACAGTTTAACAGCACAAGCACCCACTTTCCTTTCATTTTCCAACTACCAATTCAAAATAATTAAAAAATAATTCCCCTGAACGCAACTTTTCTCTGTTTTTACAATGAGATTATTAAGCAGTGTCACTTCAACAGTAGCTCCCTTCCTCATTATTCATTCAGGTTCACAGAAATCTTCTCTTCTTTTTAATTACTCTTGACATTTGCTCTACAGAATTTTATAACTACCAGTCCTTGGTTGTGCTTTTTTTCCCCCATTTCCTCCATTAAGCTGAAAGACTGAATTGCTGCTGTCAGAAACTTTCAGTGTTGTTGACTTTTAGAATGGCAAAATCTCTGTTGTTACTCCTGAGCTGGAGAGGGAGGCTCAAATCCTGGGTAGCCAAGGCTGGGGAACTCTTGGTTCTCCTGAGGGTGAAGTTGGTTTCCATCCTCTAGGCTGCTCTGTCAAAGGCAGAATTACGGAACCTTGGAATCCCAGGATGGTTTGGGTTGGGAGGGGCCTCAAAGCCCATCCAGTGCCACCCCTGCCATGGGCAGGGACACCTTCCACTGTCCCAGGCTGCTCCAAGCCCCAGTGTCCAGCCTGGCCTTGGGCACTGCCAGGGATCCAGGGGCAGCCACAGCTGCTCTGTGGTATTCAGATATCGAGGTGCCTCTTTGGTACCTGAAGACCACTGAAGTTTTGCTTTGTGTTTTTAAAGCACATAAGATTTAAATTTAAAGGAATTTACCAAGAGCTTTCTGGTGAGCTTGCTGGTGTCAGGGAAGGATTTATGAATTCCAAGTTAAATGTTCCTTCTGCATCCCCAGACAGGTATTTCACATGCACCTTTTCCTGTTTCAAACAGCAAATGGCATTAATTTCATCTTGAGAGCTCAATTCCAGCAGGTACTACTTAGCAGAGTTGGTTGTTTTCAAATAAATAAGGTGCATTATCCGTTTGATCAGCAGGAGGAAGGATGTGATTTTAATCAATGAGATAATTTGAGGTTTCTTGCCCCAGCTGATGGGGATAATTTTGTCAGTCTGAAATGTGTGCCCTGTTTGGAATTGTTTCACCACTTGTTTCGTTCCAAGGCACCCAGACATTACAGAGAACATTTTTGCATGTGTGTGCTTAATATAGTCTGTGTAAGACAGCCTCAAAGTAGGGCAGCATCAAACACTGGGGAGGGTGTGATGAGCCTGCTCCAGACTAGCAGCCCTGTAATATCCCTAAAAGCTTATCTGAAACCATAAAATAAACCATTCTGAGGAGAAAACTGACATTCCCTGAAAAACAGAGGGGAGAAAATGAGAATAATTGAAATGAAAGCGTAACGTCTGCTTTGAAATGTTCACCGCAGTGACAGGGAGAGGAGACTTCAGAGGGAGATGATTCAGGAGGAAGTTTCAAAGTCTCTGGTAGATGGTGAAGTTATAAACCCCTTCCCTCGAGGATGCTGCTGAGCTACCAGCCCTGGTTACTTCTGTTGTGCACTGTGGCTGTGTGTGGTTACACGCGAGGTTTGCATGCACACCGATATTTTCAGTGATAGATGTGGGCAGCGAGCTGATCTGGGATCTCTCTGCTGTTCTTCATGCCTCACATATTCATGTTGCATATTTCGGAACGCTGGGGATGATTTCTAAGCCCACACATTCCTGCACTGCCTTTCATCTCAGGTCATCCCTGGGAGCGCTGACAGAACAGGTACAGGGAGTTTTGGGATGGAATTCAGTGGCCAGTCCGAGGTGGCACTTGATGATCTTGGAGGTCTTTCCCAACACTGCTGATCCCTGTGATCCCTTCCACCAGCAGTGCATGTGGGTGAGGAACCAGGCTTGATTTGTCTCCTAAAATGTGTTTACCAGTGGTAGAGAGAACAGCCAGAGCCAGGATCCAGCGCTCTGCAATGCAATGGGGGCAGCTCCACTTCTTCCCACCAGGGAACTGCTGCTTCAGGAGGGTTAAATCATCCACAAAGGCAAACAGGAACAACTTAAATGTGGTTGTTCGTGGAGCTTGGGAAGGCTCAGCTGAGGAAGGCCCTCTCCAGAGACTGATTCCTGCTGCCTGTGGGGAGCTGTGACCCCGGGGCTGCACAGGAGTGACAGTGGCAAGCTGCTGGTTCTCCATTCAGGCTGTGCTCTCTCCCTCTCCAGCCCGGAGTGGAGGAGCTGGGTCTTCACCTGGCCAGACCCTGGAGTCCCAGCTCTCCAGGTGGGATCAGTATCTGGATGCACCCAGGAATTTTAAAGAAGTAGGAATTTTTACGAGGAATGCTGTGAGTGCAGCCCTGGAGAGCTGCTGTGGCCATGGGACTGGGGCAGGGCCATCATGTGCTGTCATCTTTAAAGCAAATTAATGCCTTGGGCACAGAGTACAGTAGGAAGCAACTGATTTAATTTCAAGTGAGCTGTTTTCATAGGGGTTTGGAGTACACATTTTCTAGCAAAACAGCTGAGATGAAAAGTGCCATTTTTGATACTGTTCTTTCTGAAGTGGGTTCAGGTAAAGAAAAACCTTCATTATCATGCGAGTTGTAATAACATTTCCTCTTCAGGCTGGGCTGAGCTGCAGTGAATAATAATCCTGTGAGGTGGGAACGCTCGTCCCTGGGTAGGGAAAATCAGTTACATTCTTATTTATAGTAACATTTTATGTTCAAGCTGCAAAGTGCAGCGAGGGGTCAGTGAGCCCAAACGAGCTCATTAATGAGAACGCACTGACCTGGTTTTTTGTGGAATCACAGAATCTTTAAGGTTGGAAAAGACCTCCAAGATCAAGTCCCACCTTTGTGCTGGTGCAAGAAAAAAGGAAGGAACAGCAGCATCTGCCCTGCTTTGGGCTGGTAAACAGGAGAGCTGGAGAGGGACGTGGGAGGGGACAAGGGATGGACACAGGGAATGGCTTCCCACTGCCAGAGGGCAGGGATGGATGGGATATAGGGAAGGAATTGTTCCCTGTGAGGGTGGGCAGGCCCTGGCACAGGGTGCCCAGAGCAGCTGTGGCTGCCCCTGGATCCCTGGCAGTGCCCAAGGCCAGGCTGGACACTGGGGCTTGGAGCAGCCTGGGACAGTGGGAGGTGTCCCTGCCCATGGCAGGGGTAGCACTGGATGGGCTTTAAGGTCCCTGCCATCCCAAACCAGTCTGGGATTCCTTGAACAGGGCTCAGCAGGGCACCAGCTCTCTCCAGCTGTGGCAGGTGCATCCCACAGCCCTCGTGGGGTGCTGGAATCTGGGGGCACCAGGAGGAGGGGGGGACACGAGCAGGGGTTAACCAATAAAAGTGTCAGTTCAGAACCTCCCACTCTTCTCCCAGGAAAAGTCAGTTAACACAATCAGAGGAGCTGTTATTAGATTCAGTCCCGGTCCCTGGGACTGTGATAGTCCTACTGGGAGCATGCAGGGGGAGGGAATAAATAAATAGCTAATTTTTTACCCACTTAGCTGCCAGCCCTGGCAATGCCTGCCCAGCGAGACACGGGAGATTGAAATATATGAACCTGTGGCAGAGCTTCTTTAATATTCCCAGAGCCCAGCTCAGAAGCTCTGCTGCTCCCAGGGTGACAGATCCATCATAGGCAGCAAAATGCAATTTAAATACTCTCATGGCAGGAAAGTTATACGCTCTGAAACTTCAGTGTTTGTGAGTTACCTTTTCTTAATCACATTTTTAAAGCTGTGAAGAATATCTGTGTTATTGTTTGGAAGCTGAAGGACTGAGAAAGGCCTGAGGATGCGCAGCAGAGGAAGGCTTAGGGTAGATGCCTCCCAGGGAGTAATTCCATCCCAATATCCCGTCTAACCCTGGGAAGCCATTCCCCTGTCCTGTCCTGTCCCTCCATCTGCAGCCACTGCCCCTCTTCAGGGATGAATCCATAAAAGCATCCATCAGTGCAAAATGCTGTGATTTTCTCATCCATGGTTACTGACTGCTGTGGGATTGCAGCAGGATTAGTGCATCCATGGATGAGCCTGGAAGTGGGGCTGGAGCTCAGGGATGCCCAGCCCAGGGACCTTCCCTAGCAAGGAAAAATGCCCTCCCCATAATCTCCAGCAGGAATTGTTTCCTTCCTTCCCTCTCATCTGCCAGATCTCCTCGGAGCTGCCTGTGGCCTGCATCCCCAAGCATGTAACCTTTTATTTTCACTTTTAAAATTCAAATTAGTCATTCTTGAGCATCTCCAAGCCGACTGATGACTCACCAGCTCCTGCACTGCTCCGAGCTGTCGCACAGAGCTGCTCTTGTTGAGGCCTGATTTGGGAGATGCGTTCTTTCCCACATAATTATCATGTTGGAGAGATTTCCCCCTTTCTCTGGGAAATGTCATGCTTCTCCAAACTAATCCACTCTTAGCTGAGAACTGTTTGAAACCCCATCAAAATGGGGACAAATCCAACGACCAAAAACCTGGGGTGTGTTCTGGTTTGGAAATGCAAAAGCCTTGGAGCGATTTATCATCTTCTTTATGGGAAAAAAGTTACTGTGGGGAATGAAAGGAGGAGAGGGTGCAAATTGGAGATGTTTTGGTCAGGTATTTCCATATCCATGTGTCCCATTTTTCATGACTGGGATGTTTTCTTGGTGCTCCGGGTAAGATTCACCCCGGGGTTAAAGCTTCCCTTTGGGAACCTTTCCACATCGCTGTTTTTTCCCTTTGCAAGTGTAACTATTGATCTTGGACTGAATAATATTTTTAAAAAGGCTTCTAGGGGCGTAATAAAACAGGAAGGAGCTTTGCTGTGATATATCAACCTGTAATCTGTAAATCAATGAAAAACTTTATTTAACGGTCTCAGAACTAAATGAATTCAATGTAATTAGTGCTGCAAGCTGTAAAAGATATTTATGAGGATTAAATTTTAATATGTATTTCCTGAAGGCACCATAAAGCTGCTTCTCCCTTAAACAAAGGTGGCATCCCCTGTTTGTTTGTCCCCCAGCTCCGGGAGGGGGGAGCAGAGTGGGGACAGATCTGTCAGGGTTTCTGTGATCCCAGCTTCCCTCTCCACCCCAGCGTTGTGGTGTTCCCAGAAGGATGGGTTCTGCTATTGATATTCTCAACAAGAGATCCTGAGCTTTCAGGGAAATATATTTTAATATAGTGCATCATCTTCTTTCTCCTGGAGTTTTTCCCATCTCCACAGCACCAGGGAAGCTCCTTCCCTTTGCTCCTGGCCTCAGTGCACACCTCCTCCCACTATCCCAGCTTGTTCCAAGCCCCATCCAGCCTGGCCTTGACCAGGATCAGACCTTGGCACCTGTCTGGGCAGAGGGAGGGAGGGAAGGGTCCCCTCAAAGCTGTTCATTTTTCCTGCTTTGTTGGCTCTCCTGCCTGGGTTGCTGCTTCTGTTTGACCCTGCTTGTTTGGGGGTTGTGGGAGTTGGTTCAAAACACTTTTTTGATGTTGGAAAATACTCTGATGAATTCCATCAGTGCTTTGAGAACTGTAAATGAGGAGCATTGCTCAACAGCAGAATTATTTTATTGTCCGAGTTTCAGAGGAAAAGCTTCATTAGTGGGAAAAAACCCCAGACTACAAGAATTGATGCAGTTCAATTTTTACTGTAAAATTTGTCTAGAAAAAGATCCCAAAATTTCAGACGAGCTTTTCTTTCTGGGTGTATGTGCTGCAGAGCAGTGAGGAGAGGAGGGAGGGGGCCTCATAATTAGGGTTTAATTAGAATAACTGGGGTTGGAAAACACCTCCAAGAACATCAAGCCCAACCTTTGATGGATGCCGCCGTGTCCCCTGAACCAGATCACAGAGTGTCTGCTCATTGTGTGAAGCTTCCAGGGCTGCTTTCTCCACCACCTCCCTGGGCAGCCTGTGCCAGTGCTGGGCCACTCTTCCAGGGAAGAAATTCCTCCTGAAAGTCCAGCCTGAGTTCCCACAGCCAGACCTGCGACAAGCATTACCTCCCTGCGGCTCTGCTCTGCTTCTCTTGTTTTCCTTTTCTTTTTTACTGTATCTTTTCATCCTGGTGTGCTTTGAAAACCTCCCCGCTGATCCTGCCTCTTCCCCCGCTGTGGAGGCTCTGAGCTTCCCCGGCTGCGCACCTTGCCCAGCTCTGTCAGAGCTCCTTCCACTTCAGGATTTCAGTTCCATGTTTGAAGTGCTGTCTGGAGGACTCAGGTGGGGGAAGATGTGCAATCCTTGGCATTTCTCAGAGTTCTCCGAGCTGAATCTCTCATCTCCGTTCTTCACCTTGCGTTGCTTTTGGGCTTTCTTTGAGTTTAGCAATTAAATATGTATCAAAAGCCTCTTGGTACTCTGACATCTCTCAGAGCTGCTGTGCTCAGGCATTCCTGCTTTCCCTGGAGGCTGCTGGGTTCAGCCCTGGCTTTTTTGACCCGTGCCGGGCTCAGCCTGGAGCAGAGGAGGCTCAGGGGGGACCTTGTGGCTCTGCACAACTCCCTGACAGGAGGGGGCAGCCGGGGGGGGTCGGGCTCTGCTCCCAGGGAACAGGGACAGGAGGGGAGGGAACGGCCTCAAGTTGTGCTAGGGAGGTTTAAGTTGGATATTAGGAGCAGTTTCTTCCTGGAAAGGGCTGTCCAGCCCTGGCACAGCTGCCCAGGTGGTGGAGTCGCCATCCCTGGAAGTGTTCAAACCTGTGGATGTGGCACTTGCTGTCATGGTTTGTGGTGCACACAGCAGTGCTGCTGGGTTGACAGGGATCTTGGAGATCTTTGTCATCCTTATCAATTCTGTGAGTTTATTTACAGACCAAGAGAAGTGCTCACTGGTCTCTGATCCTCCCCCCGGAGTAGCAGGACACTGGCACCCTGGGCTGTGTGTGCTGTGAACTTTGAAAATTACATTTCTGCTCCTGCGTAGCTTTCCCCCAGCCACAACAGACTGAGGTAGCTGCTGGTTTTCTACAGCACACCTGGGGTAGAGCAACCAGATCCCTGCTATTTGTGGCTGTGGGTTTGGGTCAGTCAGGTAGCTGAGCCCGTGTTTGATTTGGGGTGATTTGTGTCACAGGCTCCCAGAGTGGTTTGGGTTGAAAGGGACCTCAGAGGTCACCTTGTTCCACGGCAGGGACACCTTCCCCTGGACATGGCCTTCCGTGGGATTTTTGTGGTCCAGCCCTGGTCCCTCAAGGTGCTTCAGGTGCAGGGGGACCCTGGGCATTCCTTGTGTTTCTGGTCCTTCAGTGATAGCAGGGAATTTTGAAGGAACAATCCAGCCACCATATGGACAGAATCAATTTGCTGACATAATCTTTATGTATTGGAATTATTTTAAGATTTCTGCTTAATCCAAACCTGGGCTGGCAGTGACTGAATGGGAAGCTGGTGCCTGGTGCAGCTTATGGGGAGCCTCACACCTGGCTGGGTTTGGAGGCAGACTGTGGTGTGAGACTGCAATAAAAGAGGTTTATTGGCACATGAAACTTATGGAGCGGGGAGAATCGGTACCAAACAGAGATTTTTGGCAAGTCACCTTGCAAACTTTGTGCGTTCCTTTGTTTGCACAGGAGCAAGTGATGTGTTTGCAAATGCAGCAGATTCCTTACCCTGCAGGGAGAGTTTAGGGGACGGAGAGTCCTGAGCCTCCAGGGCTGCTGAGGGATGAGGAGAAAAATGCTGCTTAACTCGGGCAGTTTGTGTATTTCCCACGAGCCAGGACGGGGTGGGAAGCTGCAGATCACGGGCACAGTGCGGAACAAAGTCTTAGTGTTTGTGGGCAGCAAAAGCTGACTTGCATTTTCTTTGTATTGAACCCATAAACCTTCATGATGAGCCTCAGCCCAGCACTTCCAGTGCCATTTCCTGAGCCCCGCACGTTCCAGGGAGCCCTGAGCCTGCTCTGGGGTGTCCCAGCCCCTGTGGCTGGGCTTTCCCTGGGCCTGCAGTGGGAAGGTCTCACACCTTTGGCCAAGGGGTTTGTGGTGGATCAAACCTGCCCTCGGTGCCCCCCGAGGGTGTCCTTTGCTGGGTTCAGAGGTGCAGCCTCCCCTTCTCTTCCCCCCGTGCTCCCTGTGCCAGTGTCAGCGGGGCACCTGCCCTTTTTTGGGACACAGAGAGCCTAGACTGCAGCCTGCAGAACGGGACAGCCTGCCTGAAACCTCCCTTCAGTGTAGCTGGCTGTGAATAACCCAGCTTTGATGGTCTTTCTATCAAAGACATGCTTTGTTTTAAGTGGTGGTTTTGTTTAAAAAATGCAGTTTAGCGATAAGTAAATCGCTCTCATTTTCTCCTAATGATAGAGTACAGTAATATTGTTAAATTTGCTTTTCCATTTATGCACCATCATTTTGAAATCAGATCTGAAAACATCTTTTACCTTCAAACCTCTGTTTTGCCTTCCCTTTGATTCCTAGTTTTTATTATCCGTATCATTTAATTACACGTGAGGCACTTTGCGACAGAACTTCTGTGAAGGAGGGGTTTTACAGCAGCTTTGGCTTGGGCTCTACCCGAACTGTGATTTTCTCTTCTCAAAGCTTAATTCAGCATTTAAATGCACGAGGGCTCGTTCTCACTCCTGCACAATTACCTGCTGCCTGCAGATGCAGCTTTTATGGGATTTGATCGGATCAGTCTCCGAGTGCCTGGGGCTGCTCCTGCTCCGGGAGGGACACGGCTTCCCATTCCCTGTGCTCTGCTGGCACTGCTGGGTCCCACCGTGCCCACGGTCCTGCCCGCTCTGGGCACTGCCAGGCTTGTTCCAGGTGCCACATTTCCCTTTGTTTGCTGATCAAACTCCTGTTCCTGGCTAGGACAGATGGCAAATGGGCGGCTCTGGCAGACGAGCAGGAGCTGGAATAAATTCCCAGCGTGTTCTTGGCCAGGAGGTTTTGCTCTGTCCTGGAAGGGGGGCTCACCCCCACGCTCCTGCCAGGGGTGAGGGGCTGGCATCTGCTGCTGCAGGACCATCCCAGAGGGGCACAGTTCTGGGGAAACCTGCAGGGTCCTGATTGCCTGGGAAATCTCACCCGGCCGGGCTCCTGCTCAGCCTGGATGTCCCAGCTGGCACCAAACCACTCCGGATCAAAGCCCCTGAGGATGCTCCATGTGAAGGTGGAGCACTCCATCCTCCTCAGCATCCGAGGTGCAGCCTGAAACCATCTGCAGCTTAACTCAGCCTCTGTTTCATCTGTAGGGAAGTTACGGAATTGTTTTTTATGTGGAGTTGAAAAATCAGCAGCACTTGAAGCATCGTAGGCTCAGGTTGGCTCTTTGGTAATGGGTTTGCATTTAGAAGTGGGAAGGATGAGGAGTTTGATTGATATTTATTGCAGCACACAGGAAGGCAGATCAATGCTGCAGCACACCCTCGCTATGCCCAGGAGCCAGGCTGGGAGTCTGGCTTGAATTACTGATGGAGCTTCCCAGGAATGATCGGCAATAATCAGGGAGATGAAAAGAAAACAGAGAGAGAACAGAGGTAGCTCAGTAAATCCGAGCTGGATCTGCTGAGTAGGCAGTGGTGAGCGTGGAGCTGAAGTCTGTGACTGATGCCTCTGATAATTAAATCTTCTTGGATCTCTGTGAGTGTTGCCATTGATAATTAAATATTCTTGGGTGTTTGTGCGTAAGTGTCGTGCCAGCAGCTTTGGAGGTGGTTAAAGATGTGTAAGTCCAAGAGCTCCTCAGCATCCCTGGGAAGAGTCCAGGAAGGCTGGAGGCAGGCAGGAGGGGCTGAGGCTTGGGCTGAGCGTCCCCAGAGGAGGTGACACCCCATCCTGGCGGTGCCTTGAGCTCCTGCTCCTGCCCACGGCACCGGGGACGGCTCGAGGGGAGCCACTGCCTCAGCCCTGCACTTCAGGGACGCTGAAAATAGGGGAGGGTCCCTGTGACACCCCCAGGAGCTGTGTCAGGGATGGGGGACCCACCTGCTGGGTGGCACCTGGGCCTTCTGGCAATGGATGTGGTGAAGGAGGAAACAACAGGGACAGAGAGAGATGGTGGCAGCAGAGGATGGGAGAGCAGATGGGATTTTGTTTGTAGGGGAGGGAGGATGTGCCACGGATTGGGAATGAGGAAGATGGGAACTGCCCGGGAGAACTTGGTGGCTGTGCCCAGAGCCCCCCAAAGAGCTGTGACAGCCCCAGTCCGAGTGCCCCATCCTCCAGCAGCGCTGGGAATGCTCCTTGGTGAAGAGGGCAGGAGGGTCTGGCAGCTCCCTCCTTCCCCATCAGTGCAGAAGGTGGAAGAGACATTGTTTAAAGCATCTGCTTCAGTATTTCTGAAGCTGTTGCTGGATTCATTCCAGATGAATCTAAATTGGAAGGTGTTGCAAGTGCCAGATGGAGCAGGGATATGTAAGGGAGAAGTATGAAAGGCTTGGAAACACAGGCAGGGTCTTTGAAGAGAGCCAGGAAAAGAAAAGCTTAACAGGCCTTGAGGGGCAGGAACCAAAGACCTGGTCCTTGGTGGGAAAGAGGGACATGAAAGGAGCCGTGACAAAGGATGCAGGCAGCTGCAAGGCAGGTCAGAACAATTTCAGCGCTGGTTTTGCTCTGGATGTGGCTGGTTTATTGTTCTGGAGCACTTCTGTTCAATTTTAGCCTATTAGCCCTGCTGCAGCTTTGATGAGCAAGAAGAGGGAGAAAAAAATCCACTTTTCTGCCTCAGCCCTGGCCTGGGAAGCTCCGCTCCTCATCCTCTCCTCTTCCTGCTCGTCCCTGCGTGTTCCAAATCGTGGAATCCTTTTGGCTGGAAAAGCCCTCTGAGATCGACTCCAGCCATTACCCCACCACTAACCACGTCCCCAGCTGCCACATCCACGGGATTTTGGAACACTTCCAGGGATGGTGATTCCACCACTTCCCTGGGCAGCTGTGCCAGGGCTCGACAAACCTTTTGTGAGGAAATTTTTCCTCGTGTCCAATCTGAACATCCCCTGGCACAGCTGGAGGCTGTTTCCCGTTGTCCCATTGATCAGAGAGTTCAGGGAGCACCACCCAGGGCTTCACCTGCTGCTCCCCCCGCTGGGCTGTGTCTGTTGGAAACCTTTGGATATATCTGGATATAATCCTTTGTGTTGTCGGATGACAGGAGAATTCCAGTTTCTGTGAAAACCATCCCTGACCTTTATCTGAGTGATGATAAATTGGACCTGTGGGTGCACATCTGATTTAGGTACTTGAGTGCACATCACAACAGAACCGGCTTCTAATTCGATGTTCATCCTGCAGGAAAGTCATTAATAGTAATTATCTGAAGGAACAACTTCCATGAGCCTCTTCCAACTTTCAGTCAGTGTCCCTTCTGGAAAAATAAATCTTCTGAAATATAGCGAGACTGCTTTTCACCCCCAAAATCGTCATTTGTTAAATTCTTCTTTGTTGGCATCACCACAGAAATTACGGTGCTGCATTTCAGTTTTACTTTCTATCATGTGCCCAGCATTTGCATGGGGATTTGTCACCACCACCACCAAAGGCATAAATGTGTCATTATTCAGACAATAATTGTAAACCATGAACTGGGGCTGCGTTTACAGAAAGTCAAGCGCTGCTCTGTGTCCCGCTGTGCTGCTCTGGGAACGTCCCAGAGCTCCAGTGCAGCCCCTGGGCTTTGGCCACGGGCACGCCCAGCCCTCCTCATCCCCAGCTCCTGGGTGAGTTGAGGATGGTCTGACCAGCAGGTGGAAGCAGAGAAAAAAACCTCTGAAAGGCTCCTGTGTTCGCAGGCTGCTCCCAGGGAAGCTGGTGTTGAACGCTGCAGCCCGTGGCAAATCCTGCAGCGTTCCCTGAGCTTGGCAGCCGGTCCAGCACAGCCTCGTGTGTGTGGTTTTTAACAGGATTTTTAAGTCTTCCTCTCTCATTGATCATCACCAGAGGGCTTTTTGCTTCATTTAGTTTTTCCCTACTTCTGTACATCATAAGCACCAGGAAAACAAATTTGTGCTTAGCCCCTGTGTTTGTGTTGTTGTTTATTACGTTGTGCTGCTGTTTCCCTGGAGCATAAAAGGTCTTTGAGAAGCATCAGCCCTAGGGTTATTGCAGCTGTTGGGTGTTCAGTCAGGCCTAGGGGTAGAGCAAGGTGGCAGGATCGAGGCCAGGTTTGGTTGTTCCAGGAGCCTGGGGTGTCACTGAAAGCTGGTTTTTAGTAGGCATTTGCCTATAAACTAAAACACAACAAGTTCCACCTCAGCATGAGGAAGAACTTCTTTCCATGATGGGAGCAGCTGCCCAGGGAATCATGGAGTTTCCCTCTCTGGAGACATCCCTGTGGAGACATCCCTGTGTCACCTGCTCCAGGTGACCCTGCCTGGGCAGGGGGTTGGACTGGGTGGTCTCCAGAGGTCCCTTCCAACCCCAAAAATACTGGGATTCTGTGTTTTGTCTGCTGGAGAGTGCTGTTGCCGTGTCCTGCCCACTGCTCCCTTTTATCTTAATCTTTCCCTTTGAATTAGGAAAGACGAGTGTTTGCCTCGGTGTGAGGGCTTGCAGAGGTTGTGGTCACTGGGCCTGAGGTGGACTTTGGGTCATGGTCGTGGTGTCTGGTCAGTAAGAACTGGGAGTTCGTCTCCATAACCACCCCATGCATTTGTTTTCTTTGCTGAGAGTTCAACTCTTGCTGCTCTGATTGGGCTGTGAGACACTTGGAGATGTCTCCCAGGGCTGTGAATGTGATCAGTTCTGTGTATCACAGGGACTGGTTAATGAAATCATGGTGGACACCAAGCCTGGTTGTCTTCAGGAGCAGAAGGGATGTTTTACCCTTGTTCTGAATCAGTATCACTCAGTCATGTATCTAAATGTATATCATGGTGCTTTTTCCTCAGGAAAAGGTTTAATTTCTTTGTCATTGCAGAGTTTTTAGCTTTATCGTTTCCAAGTATTGGCAGTGTTTGCAGAGGGGTAAAAAAGCATTGCAAAAGGAGATAAATACAAAAATGTAATGCTTTATGCATAATAAAAGTGCATTTAAGCTCTAACATGTCATATAATCATTCAGCCATGTCACAGCCTGATGAATTCCTGAGCTCAGACACTTCAGAGGGGAGTATCAGGGTGGAATCTGGAATAAAGATCCCAAACCAGCAGTCAGCTCATTGGTTTAATGGCTCTTTCTGTCTCTCTCAGTGCTCAATGCTCCATGCTTGGGAGTTCAGGAGATCACAAACTTCCCTGAGCTCGGGCTGTGGTGAAGGAAGCTCCGTGTTGGTTTTATAGCAGAATATTTATACCAGGAGGGAAAGGCTTATTTTATTTTAAAATATTTGCAGATTTCTATTATTTTCTACAGGGGAAAAATTAACCTTGTTAGTGTCAGCCGAGGCGTGGTAGAGCTCTCGAGCAGTTGTTCTCACTCCCTTATTAGGGAGATCTTCGTATCAGTCCCGGGCTTATGGATTGTAATGGAGCTGCTGTAACAGCAGTAATTGGGGAAATTAGTTTGGACGGTGGCATTAATATTCATGCATCCCTACTACAGCTCCCTGCTAATTAGTGTCTCTCCCTGCTCGATTACGGTGGCAGAATGGGATGGGATAAATCTCTGGGGTTAACTGGTGCTCGGAGTGGCCACAAGTGTGAGCTGCAGGATGCTGGAGCCGCGTCGTTCCCAGAAGGAGCGGGGCTGGGGCGTCCCATCCCGGTGTGGTTCTGTGGAGCCCTGTGTCCATGGGGTTGGGGAGGCTGGGAGGTTTGCTCGTGGGGAAACAGGAGTCACGTTGTTGGCTGGAATTATTCTGCAGGAAGCGGGAGAGCGGCCGGGATCTGCCGGGAATACTCCTCCGCACTGGCCTAGATACGGGAGAGGTGGTCGGAGAGAGTTTTCTCCATCTCTGATTTCCATAGTCCTGCAGGGTACCAGTGGGACAATCCTGCCTGATTTAATGAGCTTTGCTGGGATGTTTTTTTCTCTTCTCGTGGAGAGCTGTGCAATGAACACGGTGAGGTTGGTGCCTTCAGTGTGGGGGCAGCCGAGAGGGGACAGTCGTCGCTCCCTCGGGATGCTGTTGCTGTGTCCTGCTGGGTTTGTAATGGATCTGTAGCTGGGGAGCTCTGACACAGAGGATTTGGGGCCATGTTGTTTGGACACCAAGCCTGTGGGGCTCAGAGGGTCCCCCCTGGAGGCAGCCAGGCACCAGTGTCTCACTGAGCCCCAGAGCCCCCTCGCTGTGTCCCCTTGGCAGGAGCTGGGTTGTTCCCCTGGGAACGGGCCAGCCCCGCTGTCCCCCTGGCACAGCTCAGAATGTGCTGCACTGGTCACCTCCCCTTTCCTGCGGGCTGGGGTTGTGTCAGGGACACCTTCAGGAGGCTGGAGGCATGGAGAGGAACTTGTCCAGAGAGCTGCACAGCTCTTGCTGTCTCATTAAACAAAAAACTTGTTGAGAGGGATGGTAAAAGAGCAAACTCAGATAATTCCCGTAATACCCTGATCTGTTTCTCTAACTCGGGAAACAGAAGGTGGTGGAGTGGGGAAGGAAGGGGATCTAAAGACCATTTGTCTCTTTGGTGCTGTGCTGTGCCAGGCACCTTTCTTGGGGTGATGGAGGGATTTGCCATTGCCCTGTGGCTGGGATCCCTGGGCCAGCAGGGCTCCTCTCCCCTGGCCTGTGCCAGCCTCGCTCTCCGGTGTGCAGGCGATTAGAAAAATGCAGCAGCATTGCAGCGACTGCTCCCCGAGCCTGGATGTCTGCACTAATTAATCCAGGCTCTCCATAGGATTGCTCTCAATTACACAGCGCCCCTTCCTTTCCGTGTCCCTCTCTCCCGTCCCACCTGGCGCACGGTGCCGCAGTCTGGAGCTGGAGTGGGGTGGGGAACCAGCCCCCAGGGGTGTGTGAGCACCCACAGGTGCTGGGACCCTACAACAACACAGACAATCCCTTTAAATTCCTTTCCACCGCCCCTCATTTTTCTTTCCCTTTCCTTGGCAGGAAGGGAAGCGATGTGCTTCGCTCAGCCTCTTTCACAAACAAAGGAATAAATAAAATAAAGCCATAAATGATTCCAGCATGTCTCTTGAAGGCTTGGAAGGAAGAAATAAGGAGAAAATGCTATTAGTTCTATTTTTAAAGAGTTGAGAGCTCTGGGATGCCATGGTGATAGAATTGGTGTAAGCACCGGGATAGATACAAATCTCCTGCATGTCTGGGATAATGCAGATGGACCGGGACAGTATGGAAGTGGAAAGGATTTCTGTTTATCGAGTTTCCCTGTCAGCTTTCTGTTATTAAACATGGTGATTTCCAAGCTGTCAGAATGGATGTTAAAATCTTCTGGCATTTCTGCCTGTGGAAAAGTCTGCAGGAAGACAAATCCAGCAAATGATGTGGCTCCACGTGTGTTCCCAAGGGCCGAGTGGGGGCACGGGGAGCGGGGCAGGGAGCCCACCAGCTGCCAGCTGTGCAGCCGAGGGCGTGTGGCACCTGTCCGGGGGGGTCCTGCCTGTGCCCACAGCTGTCACCGGCTCCCCGAGGGGTGTCCGGAGTGGGTGCTGTGATAGCGGAGAGGGGCTCACACCCGTTCTGCAGCTCCCGAAAAGCCCCGTGAGCAGCTGGGCGAGGGATGTTTGGGGGATCGGTGAGGGTCTGGAGCCCAGGGAGGTGGCAGCACCCTGGGCAGTGGGGGAGTGGCTGCTGGGGCTCCCCCACACTGCCAGTGTCACTGCCCGGCCGGGGACAGTGCTGCTCCTGCTCCTTGGTGCTGGCAGCGGGGCTCCGCTAACTCAGGGGACTCCCACGGCTCTGGTATTTGGGAGCTGGGGGAAGCAGGCGAAGAGAAGGAGGCTTGAGTCACTCGGCTGTGACCATATAATGACTCTGTATACAAATTAGATGGATTCACATGGTGCTTATCTAAATGAGGTTGCCATTTTACAATGCTAATTTTCCTGTTGGTTGCTTGTGATACCAGAACACAGCGTTTCAAAAAAACCATTCCTGTGCTCCTGGGCTCCAGAGCCGGCGTGCTGCGGAGCCCGGGCGAGCTGCAGGGCTAGCACAACCTGCCGAGCTCCATCCCCCGAGCCCAGGCAGGGCAGAGCTGCCACCGCAGTAATTAGCAGCGAGTCGGCAGATCTTGATGAAGAATGCACAGGGGGCTTGTTCCTCTGCGCCGTGCTTTTGCCCTCCAGAGGAATAAATAACTGGAGGGAAGGGAATTGAAAAAAGATGTAATGAAGGAGGAGGAAAGAAACCCCGTGTGCTCGTTTCTAAAGCTGGCAGCGAGGGCTCTGACAGACACTTGTGCGATCTGAGGGTAAGGGGGTGGCATTTCAAAAGCCACCAGCATGCCCATAAAATGCTGTTGTGCCACGGAGGGGGAGCGGGAGGTGCAAAACGTGCGCCGAGCGTTTGGAGAAATATCTGGGGTTTCATTTGTCACTCGGGTCTGATTCCGGCTGATCACAGCGCAGTGAGACAGCCCCGGCCTGCCTGGGAGAGCTCACGCTGCCATTTAGCGCTCCTGGAGGTGCTGCTTGCTCTCAAACTCTCAAAATATTTTCAAGTGGAGAGTAAGGACCTCTTCTCCCTCCCTCTTCTCCCTCCCCCTTCTCCCCGTCCTCTCCTCTCCCCCCTCTCCCGCGTTTGTGGAACAGGGCTGGAAGGGCCAATCTGTTCTTGCTGCAGCCCTGCGGTGGCTCCAGGCTCCTGAGGCAGGGTCCTGGGGCTTGGCTGATTCCCGTCAGCGAGGCTGGTGCGCTGGCATGGCCCTGCTGGTCAGGGACTAATGGGGGACATCGCATCCCATCACCGCTTCCCGGTGAGCTCCCTTCCCACGGCCCTTCCGGCACTGCTTCATTTGTTCGGGGAGAGCTGATGAGGACCTGTTACAGTCAGTTGTTCAAAATGATCTGACACCCGACATTCTGCATAAACTTCCTTTCAGAAATAGCTATTCAGTGAGAAGTGAAAAAAAAAAAAAAAAAAAAAAAAAAAGGCGGTGATTTAGGGTCTAAACTGCGCATGCATAAACATGAGGTGATCTCCAGAGCCATGGTGCTCATTCTAATGTGATAAATACAGATGCAGGAGTGTTTGCAGAGCCATTCATTGCCGTGTTAATTTTGTGCATCAGCTCTTCCAGCTGTGGGATGTTGTGGAGCTCCATTGAGGCCCACGGCAGTTTGCACCAGCTGAGGATGTGATGCTCCACGTACAGTTTCCTTTCATGAAAGGAAAGCACAGGATCTCACATCTTCCCTTCTCGCCTGCAGCTGCTGCTGGGCCCTGCCTCCATCGCTGCCTCGCTTGGTGTGGCTCCTGAAGGTGAACAGGTTGTTGTGCTCTGCTGGCTCCGTGCACGGGCCCCTTGCAGGATCAATCCCCCAGCAATTCTGAGCACGCCCAGCATCAGCAGCCTTCACACAGAGCAGGGATCTTGAAATATTCAGTGCTTTCCAGAAATGGGTCCTGTACCTTTCATCTTCAGGGCTTTCCAGGGTCAGAGCAATCGCTTTCATCTTCCCTGAGCTCCCTGCCCTGTGCATGGAACAGCTGGAGAACCTGATGGAGCTCCAGACAGAGCTGCCAGCGAAATCCTCGGCACTGGGAGCCAGACATGGGAAGGAAGGTTAGGGAAGCACAGGGCACTGAGTCAGACATGGGAAGGAAGGTTAGGGAAGCACAGGGCACTGAGCCAGACATGGGAAGGAAGGTTAGGGAAGCACAGGGCTGCCAGGGAATGCTCTAGTTCAATCTCTTGGAGCTGGAAGCCAACTTGTAGGTGCTGCCGAGAGTGCCACAGAGCCCAGGTCCTCAGGCTGTTGAGGACAAAGCTGTTCCAGATTTTTAAGGGAGGCTCCTCCAGGTACCATTCACATTTCCAGAGCACCTGGATTTTTTTTCCTGCTAAAGGAACTGCAGGGAGAAACCATTAAGTTTGGTTTGAACGTGTTTTAGAACCTGAGTGCAAGTGGCTTTATTTGCTCTTTATTTTCTATTCTTTTTGTTTCAAGCTATAAATGAGGCCAGCTCTGTGCACCATGACAGGGATAACAGGTCAGGTCTGCAGTAATAGTTCTGCTCTCAGGAGAGAAAACAAACCACACCTGGTTTACTTGAGGTGTGCACCAGGCCCAGATGTTTTCTTTGATGAACCGTTACTTGGACATCCCATTTACTGAACGCTGACAGCCATTTACACCACATTTGACACATGGAACTTCCAAAGGACACTTGATGGAGAATTGTGAACCTTTTTTAATGGCTGAAAATTGAGTTAATGATGAAATAACATTGCAAAAGTAAGAGCAAGGCAGGTGAGGATGGGAGAGGTTGGTTCAGCCGGTGGAAGTGGCTGTTGGTGTGGTGTAGGATCAGTTTTAGCATGGACATGGGTTGTGGGCTGGTGTCAGTGCTGTCAGTGAAATCAGCACTAGACACTTTTGTCTTTCAAGGAAGACCCTGATCAGGCTGGGCAGCTTTTCCTGCAGGTTTCCTGCTGCTCAGGATTCATGGGGCTCCTCTTCTGGCTCTGGGCTGGCTCCAGGCAAGGGAAGGAGCTGCTCTGGTGTGGTTTTCATCAGAGTGCTGAAAGACTGAGCTGTAAGAGACCTTTGAAAAACCAAAAATATTTCTGTATCTGGCTGTTCCTGCATGAGTCTAATAACATGGCCCTTAGAAAGTAATTTGGATTAATTAGAATGTCCGGGCACTTTTGCGATAAAGACATGCAGAGTAATTATCCAGTGTCCAGAATAATCTATTGAGCTTGTGAAGTTTAAGTCTGAAAATTATTCTCCCCTAAGTATTCGTCTTCCTGGCTGTATTTCTGTTATTAAATTTGTTTTCCCACAAGTTAGATAAGAAGAAATGTAATTATTTAGCTGGCAAGCTTAATGTTGAGGTGAAGAAAACCAGTGAAGGTAAAAGTGTGATTGCCTTGTGTTTTTTCCTGTAATAATGCAGAAATGTTTAGATATCTGTAGAATTACATGGTGTTGATGCACGTTGTAAAAGGCCAGAGATGAAATATAAGGAAATAAAAGGTATAGATATTCACTGGAACTTCATTATGCCCTATAACTCTTGGATATGTAGTGGAAGAAATGTCAAATGCAGATTTCTCCCATAATTACAATCCATCCTCCCTCACATCTCTCCTCACTGCATTTTCTTGCTCTCCTTTATACCCAGAGTCTGTGTCCTGAAGGACCTTGTTCTGTTTCTGATGCTCAGAGGACACAACAGGCCTTTTTACTTGTGATAATGTTTATTTTGGATTAAAGAAAATATGAAATCAAAGGCAGTCTAAATATAATCCCTCAGTGTCCCTGGTGAAACCATCCCCACGCCCGGGTCAGCCATGCCTCCCACACGTTCTGAAGGAATATTAAATGCCTGGGATTCAAAGGAGGAAATTTTTGACCTTGCAGATGATGAAGGGGAAGTGGAACAATTTGTCCTCTCTGAGCCCCTCCTGGCAGTCGCTGCTTCTCCCTCAGTGCAGGGGAGACCTGGAGGGGCTGCAGCGTGTCCAGGGAAGGGAAGGGGCTGGAGAACTCCTGAGGGAGCTGGAAAGGGGCTCAGCCTGGAGCAAAGGAGGCTCAGGGGGGACCTTGTGGCTCTGCACAACTCCCTGACAGGAGGAGGCAGCCGGGGGGGTCGGGCTCTGCTCCCAGGGAACAGGGACAGGAGGAGAGGGAACGGCCTCAGGCTGGGCCAGGGCAGGGGCAGGGTGGATTTTGGGAACAATTTCTCCATGGAAAGGGCTGTCCAGCCCTGGCTCAGCTGCCCAGGGCAGGGGTGGAGTCCCCATCCCTGCAGGGATTTAAAAGCCGGGTGGATGTGGCACCTGGGGACACGGGGCAGTGGTGGCCCTGGCAGTGCTGGGGCAAGGGTTGGACTCGGTCTTGGAGCGTTTTTCCAGCCCCAGTGATGTTTCTCTGGTGGAGTGATCCTTGCTGCAGCAGGTGGTAACTTTGACTGGAGAGACACAGAACATGCCAGGGGTGTAGTTGGAGGAGTGAACTCCGGTGTCCTGGAGCAGCAATGAACACCTGAACTAAAGGCTGCTCTTACCTGGAGCAAATCGTTGTTTATCTGAGAACACGACTGTGTCGTGTGTTTGCTCGAATTCCATACAGGAATTTGCTGTTGAGCACGCGGGTTGTGAGGGTTCTGAGGTGCAAACACCCAGCTGGGCCCTTGCCCACACAGTGGTTTTCCCTCGCTGTAGGGCAGAGCTCTGTGCTGGGTGTGCTGCCTCGGAAACTCAGTGCAGCTGAGATGCTCTGAAATGCTGTTCTGCGTTTCATGATGTAAAAGAAGATGATTTGTGTTGGTAGAAAAAGGAAAATAAGAATGGATGATGTAGATTTTGTCCTCGTGTTCGTTTAGGCTGTGCCACGTCTCTGGAATCGGTTTACACCAGGAAGTCCAACTCGCCTGTCCACGCAGACACAGGGTAATCAGCTCTGTGCATCGTCCCACCCTGCCTGATGACAGTATCAGACACCTGTATGATGTTGAGGCTGTTAATCAGTAGCTCTGGCAGGTTTCTGGCCCCCCTCGTCCCCACACGTGGCTCTCTGCAGGTCCCACCCTCCCTGCCAGCGTGTGCAGCGTCATGGGCCCGTCAGGGGGAATTTATCTCCTTGACGTCACTGGGACGCTGGCAGCAGCGATGCTGTTCCCATAAGGGCAGGCTGAGGAGGTTTGTGGCTCTGCTCATAAATTTGGATTAATTTTATATCTCCGGGTTCGTCATCTCCAGCTGGAGTTACGTAACCACGTCTCCCCCCGAGCTTCAGCCGCCGGGTGCGGAGAGACCTCAGGGTGGAAGGAAGAGGTGGGACAACCTGTTGGGGCTCGTAGGTGTGAGTGACCAGGGCTGCAGGGAGGTCAGACAGCAGCTCACACGTATTCTTTGTAATTCACAGCTTTCCTCTTGCCTCAGGCTTTTAATAAAGTGCCAATCCAAACCAAGACAGTTAAAGCTCAAGCAGAACCGTTCAGTCAACCACAGTGAGTGAGCACATTAAAAACCCAGGGGTTTTTATTATTTGACACATTTTTAAATTCAGAAATACTTCCAATATTGCACGGAGGGAAATGAGCTCCAGAAACCCTGTTTAAAACATCATTTACCGCTTGAAATGCAGCTGGTACCCTTGGGGGTGTTAGAGGATCCAGGGAGGGGAGCTGGAGGAGATCACATTATCTGAGCCTCTCCCTTAACGTGAGACCACTTGGAGACATTTTAATGAGAACAGACTCCTACTTTTGCAATGTCTGTTCAGTGGAAGTCGTTCACAGGAACTCGGTTTTCTCATTGTGGTATTGAGCTGCTTGCCCAAAGTTTAACTTTACACTGAAATTAGAAATAACCACGTAGCTAAATCTGTATTGCGAGATTTTGGGTGTGTTGCTCTGTCAGGGCAGGAAGGCCAGAGGCTTTATTCTCCTTGGCTGTCAGACTCTGGGCTATATAAAAAATTTAGGAATAAATATTCAAATCACAGCCTTATTTTCCACGACATAAACATGGATGCCCTCCTAGAAATGCAATTATGAGATATGCTCAAACCCGAGCTTGACAGCTCTCATTTAGCCCAATAACTCGGCTCGGAGGGATGATTGTTTCCCCTTGTACCACACTGCAGTTTGTTTCCGCTGGGCTGGGTTTGCGTGTCTGTGTTTGTGGATTACTTTCACAAAACAGTGTTCTGCCACCAAGAACATTTTCTGTCTCAGCCTGGCTGCTGAATAAGTCGTTACTGGTGTTGTCTTTATCGGGCTACTTTCAAAATCAATGAGATTTATACTTGCAGATTAAAAACCTTTTAAAATATGCATAGACAATATAAGGTTCAATTATCTTTTTGGGATGAATGGAGCAATGTGTACACATAAATAAAACATAAAAGCTGCTTCACTCTGTTTATATTCTGCTTCTGATTTATTTTCAGAAGAATTAGAATTGGTGAGTCCGTATTTGGATGTGGGAGCTCCAGTCACTGCAAGAACGTTTGTGCTTCTGTGTGTGCTTGGTGTCCATACCTCGCTCCTCTGCCTCCTCACGGAGACTGCCTTCTCAGGTTTTGGGAATGAAAGCAGGGATATGGGAATGGTGCACGTGGAAGGAGATGAAAACAAATCTACCCAGTGCTACCAGTCCCATAACTGAGCGTATGGACCCTGGTTCTCTGTTCAGCTCTTTGGATGGTGACAGGACCCTGCTGAGAATGCCCTGATTGGTGTAACTCTGAACACCAGAGGAATGGGAATATTTTTTGGCATCCAGAAGACCTTGCAGGGTGTGTTCAGGCCGTGGGAGAAGCAGACGTGCCCTTCATCTCCCTCCATTGTGCACAGAATGGTCACAGAATCCCAGACTGGTTTGGGTTGGGAGGGATCTTAAAGCCCATCCAGTGCCACCCCTGCCATGGGCAGGGACACCTCCCACTGTCCCAGGCTGCTCCAAGCCCCAGTGTCCAACCTGGCCTGGGACACTGCCAGGGATCCAGGGGCAGCCACAGCTGCTCTGGGCACCCTGTGCCAGGGCCTGCCCACCCTCACAGGGGAGGATTCCTTCCCAATATCCCATCTAAATCTGCCACCTCTCAGCTTAAAGCTGTTCCCCTTGTCCTGTCAAGGACATGGGGATGGAGGGAGCAACACAAGGACGAGACTGTCCGTGTGTGAAAGTCCTGATGTCAGCCCTTCCAAAATGGGACCCCAACTTCCTTTCCATTCCCAAGCCCTGAGGGTGTCGGACAACCATTAATCTTGGGCTTAGCAGTGGGCTGCAAACACAGCCGCATTTTTGGCACAAGTTCTTCGGTTTTCTGTAGCGTTTGGTGGCCAGACCTCGTTTTGTTCCCTTCCAAATCCCATTGTCTGTTCTGTCTGCTGGAGGTGCTGCTTGTGCTTCCTCGGGCTGTGGCAGGAGGCAGCAGCCCCAGAGGCAGATTTGGGCTCAGCACGAACTCAGAGAACACAGAACGTGTCTCTCTTGTTTGTTCTCTCCTCCATGCAGTATCTCTGTGGTTCTGTGACCTTGTGGTGTGTCAGGGGATCAGAGTGACAGAACATCCCTGTGTGTTGTTTGTGGGCCGGGTCTGAGCAGAGCCTTGCTGCATAAGCAGCCGCAGCTGATCCCAAAAGCGGGCCCATTAAAGGCCTGCAGGGTCCCCGTGCTCCCATCACCTTACACGAGTTCAGCTCACAATTGGCTTGAAGAATTGGCTCCTAATAGCCAAGACCCTTTGAAGCTTTGTTAAGGTTTCAATTTGCCTCTAGCAAAGTACCATCTATTAGTTTAATATCCTCTCCAGCTCTCGGTCTATCAGGGCTGGAGTTAAAATATGAAGAGCTGTGCATTCTTGCATTGCAGTGGATGGGCCATCAGCACTGATGTTCTAACTGATGTATCCTAGGAGGAATATGCTACTTAGTGCCGTAAAATCCAAAGTGCTGTGCTGGTCATAGCTCATCCCCAGGATCTGCAAACCAGGAAAGCTTTATTGCCGTGCTGCTTTATGGGCAAGCCAGCTAAAATTCTTAACAAGCTGAATATTTCACTTTAAAATATTAAATGGGGAAGTGTCATACTTGTACCTGCGCCTTTGCCTTCAGTATCAATAATCCCTCTGGTGCAGGAGATAAATATCCCTCTTTGGGGCTGGGAGAGGTTCTCTGTGCCTGGATGTTTTTGTTGTGGCACACGGGGAATATTGTGGCTCCTGTGTGTGTGTGTCACAGTGTTTGTGCCTCGTCCTGCCTGCCAAGGACACCTCTGCCCTGCCAAGGGCTGGGGGAGGTGGTGACTTCCAGGAGCCTCCCCTCCAGGAAGGGTGGTTGCTGATCAAGGGCTTAGAAATAGTAATTAACAATTATAAATTAGATTTTTGCTCCAATATTACTGAATCACAATGCAGATAAAGCAAGATAAATTAAAATGGGAGTAATATAAATACCAGTTAATTTTACTTCTGAGAAGTGCTCACTCAGGATCTTGATGATTACATAAACACAGCTTTAATCGCAAAGAGGAATTTGCACACACAAATGAGGCAAGTGTGTATCTAAAACTCTTTTTCCATGTCAGTAGAAATTCAAATACTGCTTTCTGGCCATACTTTTCGAGGAGTGTTTTTAAACAGAGTAAGTCCCAAGGTATGGCAATTTACTGGAGCAGTTAGCAATTCAGATGGTGAGGGCTGGGCTTGCAAACACAAATAATACCTGCACACAAGAGGAGCCTATTTTTGCAGTGCTGTGGGTGTGCTGGAACACAGCAGGGAGGGAATGGTGAGGAACATGCTGGCTTTGGTGCTCAGAGAACAGATTTTCATCTCCTAAAGCAGCGTTCCATATGCAGGGAGCTCTGTGTCCGAGCTGCAGCACTGGTGGGGAGCTTGATTTTCATCATTCTCTGAGGGCAGGGAGAGAGCAGCTGAATTCCTCGTGGGCCTCACCTATTTCTGAGCCCATGTGCTGCCTGGGCAGGGGGCTTGCAGCCTGCCCTGCCTCCTCCCAGGTGCTCTATTTCTGTCTCAGCAGTGCCCTGGGAGCTCTGCTGCCTGGCACAGCCGGGTCCACAGCTTTCAGCGAATTATTTTTAAGTATCAGGAACGCTTTGAACTGGTTCTCAAAGCAGCTGGACTCTAAAGAATGCTTTTTGCCAATGGAAAAGAATCAGAGAATCCCAGACTGGTTTGGGTGGGAAGGGACATCAAAGCCCATCCAGTGCCACCCCCTGCCATGGCAGGGACACCTTCCACTGTCCCAGGCTGCTCCAAGCCCCGTCCAACCTGGCCTTGGGCACTGCCAGGATGGAAAGTAAAGCATTCCAGTAAATAATGTACTCCTAAGAAAGTATAAATGGCCAGGTCCTAACCCCCAGTATGTGAACTTGTTGAGACAGGGCTTATGTCCTTGTTTATTCAAGGACAGTTTTAGCCACACTTTAGAAGTGGGTAAGATGTTTATTTTTGTGCTGTGACTAATTTTCATTACAGTTTTGGGTCCTGGTTTCAAGTCATGCGTCCAAGGTTCTTTCAGCATTTAAAAGCTAAGAAATCACCCCCTGTTTTTTTATAAAAAATCAATCTATGCCATAAGCTCATCACTGTCACAAGCAGACCTTGGTCCGGGCACAGGTCATCAAATGAAATACAGGAGATCTCATATTTATGGACGCATCTCATTTTACTGGGTGTTTATGATTTTTTTTCCTGCTTTCTGAGCTGATAAAGTGCTCCCATGAGCCATGTGGACAGTACTAATTGCTGTAATTATTGTTCCCTTAATTGCTACAATTATTTTTTTCAGGAGTGCTTTCTCACTCTAGAAAAGGAAGCAGGAGAGACCTTGTAGGTACGGAAAAGACTCCCAGCTTGCCAATATCACTCAGGATGTCTTTCCACCTTAGTGCCATGACAGTTGTGGTGGGGATGAGGATTGATTTATGTGCCTGGAAATGGGCTCTTTCCGGGTTTGAAATTAATTTAAAAGAAATGTGTTCAATTAGAAAGGCAGTTGTTTGAGAAACCCAAAGTAGCTTTGGAAGTGTTTGTTTCAGTAATGGATTCCATCCTTTATAATAGTGGCAATGAGGAGCTGGGAATTTTAAAAGGTGTTGCTGAGCAGTGCCGTGGCTGCTTAATCCTGATGCTGGTCAAGGAGAGGGAGATGGAGCTCACCCAGCCTGGGAGGACTGGTGGGATGAGCCAGTGTGGGTATCAGCAAAGTTCATGTACACGAATCGTTTCTGGGTTTATTTTCTCAGTCTTCCTTTCGTTGCCCTTGAAGGCTTTTCTGGTCAATTAAATGCACTTTGCCTCCTCCAGGCTCAGCTTCTCCTTTGCACTTGGTGTTGTTCCTGTCTGTGTTCCTGTGCCCTGTGAAACACCGAGCCAGGTCCCTGCCAGGTGATTGTGCTGCTCCCTAAGGCGGCACCAGGAGTTCCCTGTGGGGTGGCAGGGGAGGGGGTGACGGGGGCAAGCAGGGCCCGGTTTGAACACGGGGGGCTTCAGTGACTGGTAAACAGAGAGAAACTGAGGGGAGCTGCACATGGGTGAATGGTGTGGAAACGTCCTTCTCTGGGTGTGCTGCTTCTGTTCACTGCCCAGACTTTGCTCGTGGTGTGACTTCTGTACTCAGCAGCAGCTTTGTCATCTCTGAACACCTTCGGCACAGCTGCACAGAAATATCTTCTGTTGCTCCTAAAATGGATTTACATGAAAACTTCCTTAACTGTTCTTCCTCATTTTCTCATTGGCAACATTTGATTCTGGAGTGTGAAAACCACTTCAAAGTGCTTCATCCTAAACCGTGGTAAGGAGGGATCATCCAAGTGCTTTAGCAGGGTTTGTTCTCATCATTACCCAAGGCTACTGGGAATGCTGATCCCAGGTCTTTTAAGAGCCCTGGAGCAAAACTCGCAGTAAGGCTTGTTCCCATACACACCTTCCAGGGCAGAGAGAGGGCAGTGCTGCTTGATGGACACCTCGGGAGAATCCTCCCAGCGCTGCCCACGGGCAGGGTTTGGTTGCTGGGAGGGGAGCGGGAGGCAGAGATGTTCTTTGTGCTCTGCCCCCGTGGCTGGGGGCTGCGGGCACCACCCCAGGGCTGGCAGCTCCTGAGGAGATGGAGAACTCGAGTTCCAGGCTCTGGAAAAGAGCAGGAAGGTCAGTTCCTGTTATCTCTGCAAGCTTTTAGCCATGCTCTGATCTTATTTAGTGTGTTGGGTAAAATTTCCACAGAATCACAGCATGGTTTGGGTTCCAAGGGACCTTAACGGTCTGTTCAACCCCTGCCAAGGGCAGGGACACCTTCCCCTGGATGCCTGGATTTATAAAACTTCCTGCCAGATTTCCTTCCTGTTCAGAAGGCACAAAGTGAGGATGAGAAGAGTCTGGGGGAGTTTTGCCCGGAGAAAACAGCCAGGGAGAAACTTCAGACAGCTTGAGCTCGAGACAATGGAAGCTCGAGGATGCTGGAGCTGTTTGTTCTACAATTTGAGAAGTGGATGGGGAACAAAGAGGAGCTGTGCTAACTGATGATTAAATCCTGACAGGATAAATTCCTACATGAATAAAACCCGAGCCCTGAACGGATCCCAGGCTGTTACTCATCCATCAGTTCACACCAAAGAGTTTTGCAGCCGAGTGCAGACTTCAGGCACCTCATTTTTGTGAAGCTGTGTTGTTGGGAGGGATTTGCAGTTTGTGTAGCCTGACACTGCCCTGCCAGGTGTGATGGGTTCAAGAGGCTCTGCCAGAGCAGGGTGAGGTTTTCCTGTTGTCAGGAAACCATATCAATAAAACTTAATAGGAAATTGGAAGTAAAATGCAGCAAACGGTGAACTTAATATTGCCCTGGTAGGAGCTCATTAATGTCTCAATAGGTGCACTCCTGCATTATCTTAATTGCACCAGGTCCTCGGGGAAATTGCCTTTTCTGAAGTCTCCCCTGGCTGCTGTCACTTGGTGAGGTGGGTTCAGGTGCACCATTTCCTCCTTAATCTTTTAGTGAGTGACTGCGGAGGTGGAGCTGAGCTCAATCCCGCTGGAGGCAGCACTGCAGCAATAATTGCTGTGTTTTGGGGGCTTTGCAGGTGCTTGGCCTGGGGGTGACTCTCAGAGGTCAGGGGTGGGCAGGCAGGGCAGGGTTTGGCAGCTCCTGCAGCCTCGGGGAGGGTTGGTTTGTGCTCTGGCACCGGGGCTGGTGTGTTCCAGGCCGAGACACTTGGCTTTGGTGAGGAACTCACCACATTCTGTCATTTTTTCTTGGAAAAAAGGGTGTGTTGAACAGGGAGAGGAGGAGGATATGGGATCGGATGATAATACAAAATGAGTTTGAAATGAGAAGTTGGAACAGCAGGTTTGTATTTCAGTGGGGTTTTGCTCTGAAATGAGCTGTTCCAGACCTGCTGTTGGAGGATGCTGGGTGTTGGAAGGAGAGGCTGAGGAGACTCCGTGCTCCCTGGTGTGTTTGTGCTGCTGCTCTTGGTGCAGCTGCTCTCTAACAGGAGCTGCTTTGCAAGCAAGACAACAAGTGGGACCCAGAGACAGCTCTTCATTAGCTGAAGAAAATGAAATAAATGAAGAATAATGGTCAGTGTTAAAAATGAATTAACATTAATTAATCACTGACTAAGACAATGTTCCTGGCATTAATCATTCCCTCTTGCTGTAATGAGAACATCAGCCAGGCAATCCACATGTGAAACTCCTGAGTGTGGTGTTTGCCGTGGCCCTGCAAACACAGGGACTTGAGGCAAACCTGCTTCCCACGTCAGTGGGATGCTCCCTCGCGTGCCAGCACCGGAGTGTCCTTCAGAAAGCTCCAGCTCAGCTCTTGCTGTGCTGCTGGAGGCAGAGGCAGCTGGGAGTGTGTGCTGGGGCAGGGCCAGGAGATTGGGGTCCCTGGGGCTTTATGGATCACAGCCCTTCTGCCAAGATGTTGGAGCCTTTTGGAAAGCACACTGTGATTCTCTGGAGCTTTCTGATGGTTCAGAGCAGAAAATAGGAAAAATGTGATGGAAGAGAAATCTTGCTTCTTTCAACTCCAGTTTTGAATTGATGACAAAGAACAGATTTTACCCAAATGAAAGAAAAATAAATTGGTGAAGAGACAGAAAATATTTATCTGGATAATCAAAAACCCCTCAGCAACCTGATTTAAAGCCCTCTGGTTCTCCCTTGGCCTTGCTCATCCTCCTTGCACAGTGACACCATCTGCAGCATCACTGGGAACAGAGAACAGGGACATTGCCCAGCCTGGGCTGGGGTCTCGATGACCTAGAGCAATCCATTTTTATTTTCAAGTGCACTTCAGTGCTGGCAGGAGCTGGAGGTGCCTGTGTGGAGCTCCGTGGTGAGCAGCAGTTAGATTTCAGCTGGTGCGCGTGGGCGCCCGGTTTGGACATCTGGGGTGCTGCTGGTGTGCATGGGAAGCTGGGCAGGAGGAGAAGGTGTCGTTTGTGGTGTCTGCAGCGTGCTCTGACACACGGGGCAGGGTGGAACTGTGGTGGCTGCAGTCCCTGTCACACCCACCGAAGGACTCTCCTCCCTGTATTCACACAGAACGTGAGGAAAATTCTACTTGGCACATGTATGACTTTATGTTGCTTTTAGATGCCCTGTAAGAAACGCTGGTAAAACCCCTAATATCTGCTTTTTATACTCCAAGTGATTGAAGCAGCCAGCAGTATTTTATGAACAGTGGAAAAAGATTTAAAGTCCAAAAAGTCTCCTAAGGAATACAAGCAATGCAGCAAATTCTGTAGAAGCTTTGGTTGTTGTGAAAGTGCAGAATGTGCTCCTTTTGATTTTCAGTTGAAAAAGCAGTTGTTGGCAAGTTGGAATACAAAGAGTTGCCACAGATAAAAACTGATATTTCAGCCTGACTTTTATTATAATTGCAAAAAGCAGCACTTGGCTGTGTCAGCACCGCTCTGTGTGGGGCTGGGGTGAGTGCTGGGTGCTTTCTGTGCAGTGGTGGGTGACTGGTCAAGCGTCCACCCAGAGGTCACCAGGCACTGGTTACAGCAGCAGCTGGAGCAGGGACAAATTAGAATTTTCCTCATTTTGGGGGCCAGGATGCCCAGCAGTTTCTGTGCTCTGCAGCAGTTGGGGTGAGGGATCAGCACCCTGGGAGGGAGCTCCAGGTCAGGCTCAGGGTGGGATTGTTGGGGTGTCTGCAGGGTCAGCCAGGGGTGGGACTGATGATCCTTGGGGGTCCCTTCCAGCTCTGGAGATTTTATGGTTCTGTGAAAGTTTGTGTTTGTTTAGGTTGAATTACAGCTGTTGGGGTAGTTAATAATTTTACCGTGGAAAGTTCACTTCTCTGTTCACTCTTCTGGCTCTCCAGCAGCAATTTGGCTTTCAGTGTCTGCTTTTCCTCTGCTCTGGGGGTTGTAAATGCCTGTGTAGATATAATACTAATTCTGGGGAAATTTGCTCTCCCCTGCCCCTGCTCTCTGTGGAACCAAAGGTGCTGAGCCCTTTGCAGCGTTGATCCGGGGGAAATACAATGTTTATTTTTCTGAGGAGGCAGGAGAGCTGATAAATACTTGTAGAATAATAAATACTGGTAGAATGCTGTGCAGAGAGCAAATCTGAGAGTGCAGAAGATGCTGGCGCTGAGGCACCAAGTGCCGCCCTTTGCTCAGGCTGCACAGCTCGGATCGTTACATACGATCGTGTTTGTGTGGATTGCAAATCTCTTCTTTCCCCTCCCTGGCGTCTCAAGCGAGAATTATGGCAGGTTCCTGAATTTAAGGAGCAGTCCCAGACTGTTACTCAAACAATTGCATAATGGGCTTGGGGATTAACATCCTGTCAGCTCAGTAACTGCTCAGGGCCCTTTGTTACCGGGGAAAACAGCCCTGAACACTGTTGTGCTCTCTGTTACAGAAGTCACTGTCAGACTCCTTCACACTCTGCTGAGAGAAGGAAAAGCAGCGGCTGCTTTTTGGGGACAGAGCTGAATCGTGCCCAGGCTGTGTCTGTGGGACAGAGATGTCCGTGCTCAGCAACCTCCACACTGTTCTTCATCAGAAAGAATAAAAAACAAACCTACTTTTCCTTAAGTCTGGAGCCTTCATCCTCCAAAGGCTGAGGCAGGGTCTCCCTGGCTTTCAGCCAGCAGTGGCAGGTGTAGAGTTAACCTCACTTTACCCAGGATCCCAAATCCAGGTAAAACCAGAACACAGGGCAAGGGCAGTGATTAAAATGATTTGTGTGCTGTATTTGATTGCCTTAAAGGAAGGAATGATGGATGGGCACATACAGAGTTGTCTTCAATTGATTCACAATTTTTATTTGGGTATCTCGAAGCCAATGAAAGGATTGTTCCTTTGGCTTGGACGTTGTAAAGGAACGTGGTGGAGAAATGCAGCTGGAAACAGCAAAGCCAAAGCTCAGCTGAAGCCAAGTGCTTTGGCTGCTGCTGCAAGAAGTGCCATGAGTATGTGAATGTGTGTATTTATCAGAAATTGTTTTTTTCTACAGATCCCACAAATCAGTTATGCCTCAACTGCACCAGAGTTGAGCGATGACAGGCGCTATGATTTCTTCTCACGGGTGGTTCCTCCAGATTCCTTCCAAGCACAAGCAATGGTGGACATTGTGAAAGCTTTGGGATGGAATTATGTATCCACTTTGGCATCTGAAGGGAATTATGGAGAAAAAGGAGTCGAGTCCTTCATGCAAATTTCCAGAGAGGCAGGTAGGCAACGCCCGTCCTCCCTCCAGAAAGCGCTGCGGAAGTAATGAATGTCGTGTTGTACCAAATGTGATCGTGTTTTTCTAGAGCTGATATTTGATTCTGAAGTTGCTCCAGTTCTTTGCAATGCTCTGCAATGGCTCCTGGATACTGTCACTCCTAACTTGCTCATGGAGTTTCAGAGAGTGGGAACCCTCAGTGGTTTTTAGTCATTTCTGGGGAAAAATCAAAACCCTTGAGTCGTACTGAGCTCCTCCTGTTGCTCTGGCTCAGGTTTCCTTGTGTTGGCACGGGGAGGAGCCAGATTTGGAAAGGCTGAGCTTTTCTGTCTCCACAGCCTGGAATTCTGCTGTGACTGCTGGTTGTAGCCACTGACTGGTGTCACTGTTGGCGCTCAGCTTTCGGGTCCAGCCTGATTTGTGTTGCTTTGCTTTGCATTTCTCTGCCCAGTTCAGTGGAGGGAATTCAGAACCTTTCCCTTGAAGGCTCAGGGGTTGCTGGTGTGGGATGTGGAGCCAGCAAGCCCAGTGGTGTGGGATGAGACATGCCAGACCTTGGGTGTGAGTCCTTGCGAGCTGATCTGCAATCCGGATTCGTAAGGGTTTGGAAACTGAAATGTTTGAAGTTGATTCCTGTGCTGGGAAGGAAAAAGAAGCAGCTGATGGGATTCGTTATTGGTGGTAATGCGAGGGCTGTCTCCAGGAGGCTTTGGTGATAGAACCCATCGTCATGGGGCAAGGACAAGCTCTGCTGTGTTCCCCAAATGGAACTCACAGATCTCCCACCCGGTACTTGCCTGGCATTGCCTTAAATAAAACCAGCACAATCCCCAGCTCACAGAACCACCTGAATCCCAGCCAGGGTAGTGCAGGACAGGAGCAGGAGCTGCTCTGGAGCAGCCTCAGGGGTTCCCATGGCCGTGGCTGGTGCAGGGCTCGTCCCACGGCATCGGCTCTGTCTGCAGGGAGAGGCCCCAGCAGGGTCCCAAACTGCCCCAGGGGCTGATGGATCGCTCCTGGCAGCATCTTCCAGCGAGCGAGCAGGGAAAGCGCCTGGGCTTTAGAGGAAGGGGCTTTGGAGAGGGGGATCTGGAATTGTTTCCTTCTGTTGGTGTCACAGAAGGAACCCACATTTGCATAAATTCGTTTGTTCCTACGAATGCATATTTATGTGGTATTAAAGCAAATGGGTTTGGATTTAATACAGCAGGAAGTGACAAGTGCCAGTGTTCATTAGAATTTAAAACTGACTTTATTTGCAAATATCCACTGTTGCAAAATCATGCCTGAAATGTGTTCCCTGTGTCAAGGACAGGCTCTGGCTGAAGAACAGGATCCCATTTTATAGACCTCGTGCAGAATTACATTTATTCTACGAGCTGTTTGTGTAGTCAACACATAACTCGACGTCCTTCAGAAAAAGCAAAGCACAAACCCAAAGCAGCGCCCTGCTTCCAGCAGCTCTGCCTGCAGGGTGATGTAGGCTCTGCCTGGGGGATTAAGGCACTAACAGGGATAGTGCCTAAACTTCTTCCACAGACCCCGGGACGGGAGTAATCCGATCCCCGGCGCTGCTGCTGCTGCTGCTGCTGCTGCTTAGGGCTGTGCTCAGCTTCTTGTGGCACGCAGATAAAGCTCAGGTGAAGTTCTGACGGGATTTAACACCTGTCAGCAAGTTCCCCGGGGGTTCAAAACCCTGGGAAGTGCACGGAGATCCTGTTCTCTGGAGCTTTAATGGAGCAGTGCTGCCTGGAGGTGCAGGTCCTGATCTTCCCTAGGGGGGAGTGGCACCTTGTCCCCCAACTTTGGGTTGTGATCTCGTCTCCCAGTGAGCCAAAGCCTGTGGTGTTCACTGGGAGGAGCTGTGCCACTGCTCCCTAAAACTCCCTGGCAGGAGCCTGGAGCCGGGGGGGGTTCGGGCTCTGCACAGGGAACAGGATGAGACAAAACAGCCTCAAGGTGCCCCAGGAGAGGCTCAGGTTGGATATTAGGGAAAACTCCGTACAGAAAGCGTTGTCCAGCCCTGGCAGGGGCTGCCCAGGGCAGTGTGGAGTCACCAGCCCTGGAAGGGCTCAGGAAAGGCTTGGAAGTGGCACTTGAGGAGCAGAGCTGGGAGAGGTGTGGGAGCAGAGTCCCTGTGCTGGCTCTCCCTGCATGGCCCCATAGGACCAGGCAGATCTGCCAGAGCCGGAGCAGCCCCAGGCTGGGGGGAATTCAGCCCAAATCTGAGACGTCCCAGCAGGGAGCAGTGGCTGTCAGCTCCCAGAGAACTGTCTGGCATCTCACAATCAGTTTCCTTTGGCAGAAAGGAAGGTTTAGTCCGTAGGTACCAACACATTTCCTGGCTTTGGCCTCGAGTCTGTAGCAAGCTAATTATCCTAAAGTCAGTGTTTTATCCAAACTTGTTTCTGATCAGCCAGGATCTTAGGAAATCTGAGGATCAGTAGAAAGTGCTACCCCCGCTTAGTTTTCAAATATACTTTGGCATATAAAGACTTTGCTTGATCCTCTGAGTTAATAATTCTTCACAAAGTGACTTTTATTATGAGCACTTCAAGCGAGTTTGAATATGTCATTGTGGCAGGAGATGAAGGTTTGAAACATGCTCTGCAGTCTGTGGGATTAATAAATTAGGGGAATGGTCTAATTATGGGAAATCTAAAGGACAATTTCAGATTATTAATGAAACTACTGAATACTTGAATTTCAAAGATTAATTCATCTTTGATTTTTTTTAAAAGATTAATCTGTACCAGAAGGTTAATTGCTATCTGTAAGAAATATATATATTGAAGTCGTTAGCAAAAGACCACTTGAATGCCTCCTAACAGATAAATGAAAGATCTGGAGTGCATTTATTAATGTTCTGCTCTCCCCAAATGGCCCATTTTCACAGCTGAGTTTGCTGGCTGCGTTTCTGGTGGGGTTTTGATGCTCTCTGACTCCTGGGCTGCAGCTCGCGGGGATGAGGAGGGAGCTGGAGCTGCAGGATGTGTGTCCCTCCTTCACCTCCCTCCTCTGCCTTCCCCAGCTCCCCATCCTGATCCCAGCACTGAGCACTGGAGCTCAGCAGGGCCAGTTCAGAGCCGGGTTCTGTGTCTGCACAGGGCAGAGCTGTGGCTGTGTGCAGGGCAGGGTGGCCAAAAGGGAGAATCTTCATGGCCAGAGTGCAGCTGACGATGTTCTCAGCCATTGGGAGGGGCTGGAGAAGGATTCCGGGGAAACTTGCACCCTTCTCTGTGTGCTACAGACGTGGCAAAGGGTTTGCAGTCCTGTACCAGGCTGCTGGTGTGACTGAAGTTGCTGCTGGGGGTTTGAGTGGCAGTGCTGTGGTTGTTAAAAGCCACCGTCACCCTGACACAGCATCACCTCTAAGCCCCTTTAACATGGAAAGCACAACCCTTGCGACAGCCTCCTGATCTTCTTTCCTCCTGCTTTCGCTGCAGGCGTTTTGTAGAGCCTGTTCTGTAATTCCTCACTCTCTGATCCCGCAGGCTCCTCTTACGTAAGGTGGGAACATCTCTGTGCAGCAGGGCCGGAGCTGGGCTTGCTCAGAAACAGAAACTCCAGCCCCCAGAGAGGGGACCCTTCGCATGGCTCCCTGCCCACGGCAGGTGGAACAAGATTGTTTAAGGTCCCTTTCACCCAAACCACTCTGATTTTCAATCCTTCCTGCCCTCATAAGCGGAATTTTTTCCCAGCAGTGCTCCTGAACAGCATTTCTCAATATAAACTTGAATTTCTTTATCTTGTTTTTCCCTTTAGCTTTGTATTTGCTACGAACCCCCTGTCTATTCACACAGGCACAAACCTGTGTGAGACACGTTGTCCTTGTGTCTGTCAAGTGAAGCTGTGCCAGGGGGGTGGTTTGGGATGGAGCTAAGGGAAAGGTTCTTCCCCCAGAGGGTGCTGGGCACTGCCCAGGCTCCCCAGGGAACGGGCACGGCCCCGAGGCTGCCAGAGCTCTAGGAGCGTTTGGACAGCGCTGCCAGGGATGCCCAGGGTGGGGGTGTTGGGGGGTCTGTGCAGGGCCAGGGGCTGGATTTTTATTCCTGTGGGTCCCTGCCAGCTCGGGACATTCCGTGATTCTGCGTCACTCCACGGGAATCGATGAGCCACTGTTTTGCACCGCATCACCATCTGTGCATTCAGTGTTATCCTCTCCAAATTCACTGGTTTCTTTACAAATTAATGGCATGCAACTGAGTACTCACGACACAAGTTATTTTCTATGGGTTTACCTGTAGCAGACTGTTTTAAACCCTTTTATCCACCAAAACCTGAAAATGCAACAACTTTTCCTAGAGCCTTGATATTTGTTTTCTCCCCTGACTTGTGTTTCTCACAAGATCTGAGTCTTTTGCTGGGGGTTTTGGGGATCTGAGTCATGTCCTGAGGCTCGCTGACCCCCTCGGTGGTATCAGAGTACTCTGCTCTCGCTCAGCCCTCGCTGACAGAAGCTGAAGCTGACACTGATAAAAGTGCAGAGCTGCTCTGTCATCCCTCAGTGATTCACACAGCACTTTTGTAGGCTCCTGTAGGTCTGTTCAGCTGCCTGCTCTGATCCTGAATCTGCATTTTTGTAATAGAACTTAATTTTTATGCTGTCTGTTGGGAATTCCATTAGCACAAATTAGTGCTGGATAACATGAGAGAGTGAAATCAATGCTAGGGGGGAGTTGTACAACTGTCTGGGGTTGAGGGGAGGCTGCTCTGTCTGCACATCTCAAATGCAGTGCTGCTTCCTAGTGCCAAGTAGAAAATCCTGATTTATTTCCTTTTTGTCTAACGTTCTGATGCTAATGAAACATCTCTGTTTTCCCGGATCCATTAAAGCCCTGCTGAATGGGTTTAGAGCACTCACTACAAGGAGCAGGCACTTTACAGCACGCCCCGAGGTTAAAAATGAGACGGGGAGGTGACAGAAGTGGTGGGCAGAGACTGCTGTGGCTGTGATGATAAACCCCAGAGTTTGTTTAGGGAAGCTTTGCGCAGGATGGGCGCTGCCCATCACCCGAGGCTGCCCCAGGTCGGTGCTGTCCGATCTCCGTTCCCCGTGGCAGCAAACGGAGCCCGGCTGTGAGCAGCCCCTGCTCAGCCATCCCTGGATGAGTCAGTGTCTGGGAGAGGACGGGATGAGTGAGGTGTTTGTGCTGCCCATCCCAGGGAGCAGCGTTTGCAGGCTGAGCTCAGCGCATCTCCCTCTGCACAGCCCGGGGGCAGGAGCCTCTGCGGCCCCTCAGGCAGGGAAGCACACAAATCTGCCCGTAAACACGGGTTTGAAGTGCAGCCTAAGAAAACCAGACCTGTGGGCGTGCGGGGCAGCATGTCTGGGCTCTGGGGCATCCATGGAGTTTGAGAGTGTAGAGGATGGGGTAGGTTTCCCAGGGAATTCCTGGTCCTGCAGACCCCTCCTGGGGGGCTCGGTGTTGGCAGGAGGGGCTGCAGGGCAGGGCTGTCCCTCTGTCTTTGGTTGTGTTCAGTGATTCTGCTTTGATGGGCATGGCCTTTATTCATGCTCTTGGCAGCCTGTTTTCTGGATCAAATACAGGGAAAACAAATGTATAAACCACTCATAAAATCAAGTCATTTATATCCAAGCACTTCAAGTGTTTTCCATTTTTCTTTCCACTTTTCCCAAGTACTCAGGCACGTGTCCTTTCAGTGTGCAGTGATGTTAAATAACAACATTATGAAATCTATTGTTCTCCTTCCTATTGTCAAATAACAAATGTTTTGTCATCTCAGAAAAAAACAAACAGGAAAAATTGCTGTCTGAGGTAGCACTGACTTGTGTGATGTGCTGCAGTCTGACAGGGTTAATGAGATTTCCTGTTAATTGTAGCTGAGCTGGGAGAGGATGCCCTGGCCTTGATCCAGGTGGTTGGGGTTGCATTGAGAGTCGAGGTACTTCTGAGAGAGAGAAAGCAAAATCTGTCCCTGTGAGTGGTCAGTGCTGCTGTGGCTCTTTTGGTAGCTTGTGAGCAGTGATGCTGTGCAGAGGAGGGGATGGGTGAGGTCCTTAAGGTGCTGACTGGACTTTAAAACTCCGTTTGTGCCTGGCTGAGGTGTTGCAAGCCCCCGAGGCACCAGCCTGTGTTTTTAGATCACCAAAACATTGTGGCTGCAATCTTCACCTCTTCAGCGAGGCCTCTCCCACCTAAGCCATAACAGATGTCCTGAGCTGGCTGGCGCTGTTCCCTGGTCAGTAAAGAGGAGTGACGAGATCTCAGCTGCCTTTTGGAAACATCCATTTCTCTCTTGACTACACAGGCAGTGTTGGCACCAAACATAAGCACATCGTTAAAGAGCTTGAATTTAAAAAAAATCCAATCATTGGTATCTAGTGATAGATGTACTTTCTTATCTCTCGCCATCACTGGGAGATAAGTGCCTGGTGTGGATTTACAGGGTCCTCGTGATCCCGCTCAGGAGAGCAGGGAGGCTGATGGGCACTGGGAATGAGGGGCTGGATGTGCCCCTGCTGGGGCCTCTGCCCGTGCTGTCATTCTGTGATGGAACCTCAGCAATCCCTCCTTCTCCAGCACGCTCATGAAAAGTCAGTCAAATAGAGCTGTGGAGAAGGAAAACAGGTACGGCTCTGATGGGATGATTGCCTTTGTGGCTGTTCCGTGGAGTGTGAGAGCAGCTCATCCCGATCCGCACAGAAAGCGGAATGTCCTCCGGAATGAGCTCACCCAGCTGCTCCTTGGGGAGTTACTGGAGAGCTGTAACAGGCTGCTGTTCCCTCAGACCATCAGGCACTTTAATGATAAATATCTGCCTTTTTATGGCACTTATTGACCATGTGGAGATTGCATCTCAAGGACAGAATAAAACTGAAATAGGCAATTGTTGCTGCTGAACAAGTAACTGCCAGCGTCCTTTCAGAACGTTACCCCGGCTTCAATAAAACATCGCTGGCGTGGCTGTGCGAGTGTTGTGTGGGTCAGCTGCAGAGAAGGGATCTGCTAAGTCCTTGTTCATACAAAGCAGGAAAGTGCATTGTTGGTCCTTGGTTTCCCCCAGTGAAGTTGGACACCCCCAGGAGCGCTCCTGCTTTTGGCCACGCGCACCCCGCGGGGTGCAGAAGGGAAGGTGTTGGTTTGCTGCGGGCTCAGGAGGTTTTTCATTCCCATCCAGGTGTTTCCATTTGTTCTTTGGCAGCATTTCTGCATCTCAAGGGTAATGGTTCCTCCTGGTAGGGACGGGAGCAGTGGTGTTTGTTCTGCAGCCAAGTGCTGTTGGGGAGGATGGGAACTGGGAAAAAAAGGTGGAGATATTGAGGAAATGGACATGAAGGTTGTTAATGTGCATTAGGAAGCTTGAGGAGAAGATCCCCTTGAAGTGCAGAGGCTGCTGTGTTGGGGAGGAGAAGGGGGCAAGGAGAGAGTTTGGGGTTAGAGAACAATAAAAGGAACGAGTCTGTGGAAAGAGCAAGGGAGGAATGAGGCTGAGGAGAGGGAGGGATGGAAAGCTGTAGAACAAAGGTGGATAGAAGTGGCTGGGGTTGCAAAAACTGAGCCGTGGCAGGGAAAGAATATCTAGGAGTAAGGAAGATTTGCAGGCTGGAAAATCACATTTGTTTCATTCGAAAAAGCCTGATTTCAGGAGCAGAATTGACTTTGATTGTGAAAACCTAAAACTTCCGGAAGATGAGACAGGAATCCTTCCCAAAGTCTCTCTTTTGTGCCGGGGGCAGGGAAAGCAGGCTTCCTAGAGGTTTGTCTCTAGGTGCCTTTACTCCTCAGCTGGCTCTTCCCTGCCTCCCAGCCTGCCTGGAGGGACACGTGGAGCCTGTGAATCCTGAGAATCCCGGCACCCAGCTCGCCTCCGGCGCCTCTCCCCATGCGTGCTGCAGAGCAGCTTGCCAGCTTTCCTGAAGGAATCCAATGGATTTCATAAAAACCTGCTGCAGAGGAAGCCCCTGCTGTCGCTTTGACTTCCCCTCAGAAAACAGAAATATTGTCATTAGGCTGAGCTCTTCCCATGGGATGTGTCCGTTGTGCGAAGCAGGATGAATTTGCTGGGACTCCGCTTGGGACCAGCTCTAAATGTGCCTGTGCATCTGAAGGGGAATAGATAATGGGATGCAGTCAGTTATTCCAGTTTCTGTCACTGAAACGCTGTGTCCCAGGAGGAGACACAAAATATTGCCTCAGCTTGTACCTTCCATACTTCACAGTGGCTCTTCCCTTTGTGCTAAAGCAGGGAACAGCTCTCCAGCCACGGGGGAGTGCAGCACATAAATAATTCGGAGATGCCTCTTCCATCACATCCTCCCCTGCCTCCTTCGTTCCTCACCCTTCCTCAGACAGCTGAGGATGACAAACACCCTGAACCCTCCACGCTCTTGGAAGATGGTTTTCATGCACTCCTAATGATCTTCTGGGCAGCCAGAAGCACTCCCTGGCGTGTCCCCAAAGGTGTCTGAGCCTTCCTTGGGTAGGGAGGAAAGATCAGTGCAAGGAGAAAATCCCGTCTGTTCCCATCTTGCAGAGTCGGGGTGGGTAGGGAATGAGGATCAGTGGAGTTTTTAGCCTTCCCTACCTGTTCTGAGGGAAGTTACCTGTAAAGGCGGTGTTTGAAATTCTGTTTGCTGGGCTCTATCCGAGGAGATACCTGAGCTGGAAACACGAGCTGCACTATGGCACTTTCAGTGGTTTATTCCCAGAGCCAGCATGTTGGGAAGATGTGCAGGGAGGTGTACATGCAGTTTGGATTGCAGGCTGGGCTGCTGCTCTTCCCTTCAGCGTTCCAAGATTTACATACTTTCAGTCTCAAGGGAATCTTGTGGTGGAGACTTCCAGCATTATTTTAACACGTTCCCAGTGTCCCTTGTTTGAAACCAAACCTGAGGGGTGCTGGCAGAGCCCTCCCTCTCTCCAGGCAGGGACCTTGTGTAGTGTGGTGGGGAATCATGGGGCTTTCAGGCGTCCATATTCAGAGCATTTCTGGCTGTTAATACCAAAAAGTGGGTAAAAAAGCAAATTATTCGGTTATGATCAGAAAGAGTCTTTGCATGTGTTTCATTGTGTGAACACAAAGATGGAGCAGGTGGATTTTGGGCAATGGAAATGCAGCTCAGGCATTTTGGGCTCCGGTGCCCCAGCGTGTCCTGGTGCTGCTGCTGCTGGGTGACCTGGGGCTCTGGGCACCAGCACATCCTGCAGGTGAGCCTGCTCTGGGACAGGGGAAAGTGGCTTCCGAGGAAAAACAAAGCAGAAATGTTTTAGAGAGCTGCCTTACAATGGAAGATTGATCGTGGAAAGGGCTTTCTCAGTCTGGGAGGGGCTATCTCAGGCTGTGATCACAGAAATTCTCTTTAAGCATTGATTAAAGAGACCCTGTAATTTAATTCCCTGGGTGTATTTTGTTTCTCCCCTTAATTCACTAATCCACAATGTCTGATCATTTCCCTGTCCCTCAGTTTATATCTGTATTTTGTTCCTTTGCCAGCCTAACACTTTTCCCCCAGATGACTCGGTTCTCTTTCCCTTCTGTTGCCTCACAGGTGTCCCCTGTGCTGTCCTTTGGTCCCACGCCTGTCCTGCTTGCTTGGAGCAGGCAGGGACAAACCCAGTTGTTCTCCAGACATGGCTGTTCTGAGTTTTCATTATTTATGAAGACTTGGCTTCCTCCAGACAAAGGCCCTGTTGAGCTGTGCTGGTCAGAGCTTTCCAGGAGAGCTGTGCTCCTCTTAATTTCTGTAGCAGCAGCTCAGGGACTTGAGCTGACTGAGCTTGCAGTGCACTGAGCCCAAATATAGCAGCTTTGCTGCTTAAAAAACTGAGGGATTTCACATAAATGCTCATGTTTTAAGAAGAGCAGGGTGCAGATGTAGAGCAGCAGGGAGCTTTTTTTGACAGCTCTTCATTGACGTTTCATTGCTGTTTATATATTTCTTTTAAAGCCAACTTTATACCCAGGCAAAAGCAAGTCTAGACAGATTGTCTAAAAACTTTTATTGGCTAATTAAGATTATACTGCTGGTATATCACTGCTGGATAGCACGGACTCTGGCTAAGGAATGGCCTTTATTTCTTGCAGCAGGTGCCTTTTGCCAAGTTTTCTGTTATTCCTTGGGAGGGCTTTTTTCGTATCTATTTCAATGTCAAAAGCAAATGCCTCTTGAAGTCTCATGTTTGGACATCTGAGCCTGGATAAAGGAACTGGAGCACCTTGATTTTTTTCCAGAGTACCGAGCATTTGTGGCTTCTGTTCAAGTTGATTGGAGCTGCAGCTGCTCTGCACGCAGAAATCAATCCAGCCCTACAGTGCTGTGCCTCAGTGCTGTGGCCTCAGCATCCCTGGGAGGTGGGAGAGGGTGGCCCTGGGCCAGCAGCTCTGGGGCCATCCTGCAGTGACCTGGGGCCATGTGTGCTCAGAGGCAGAGCCCCAGGAGGGGCTCCCAGGGTGATGCCATTTGCTGTGTGAGGAGCTCATGCGTGGCCTGGGCTGGGTTACCCAAACCCAGCATTTATTTAGAGTTTGGGATGAGGCAAGTGGCTTTGGACACTTGGGTGTCAAAAGTGGTTCTCTTTGTAGCTCATCAGAAGGGTTTGGGCTGGAAGGGACCTTAAAGCCCATCCAGGGACACGTCCCACTGTCCCAGGCTGCTCCAAGCCCCGTCCAGCCTGGCCTTGGACACTGCCAGGGATCCAGGGGCAGCCACAGCTGCTCTGGGCACCCTGTGCCAGGGCCAGCTCAAACTGTGTGATAAGAACAGTGTCCTGCTTACCCCGAGCCAGGATGAATTTGAGCTTGGATATTCCCATCCTGGAATTTTTGCCTCTTAATGATCCCTGTACCCATCCATTCCTGATGTTGTTTGTTCTCAGGAAAGCCCAGCTCCTTCAGTACAGCCAGAACTGACCTCAAACTTCCAATTGCTGTAATCAAAGAACTTTTATTTATTAACATCAGGGGGGAAGGCAGGGAGGCAGCCTCACCAAATCAGAGCCAAAGTCTGTAGTGCCCAAACTGTTCCTTGGAACAAACGTTTCCTTTGGAGAAACCTCTGCAGGAGCTCTGAGGAAGCCCAGCCCCTCTCCAGCTCCTTCACACACAGCTGCCCTGCAGTGCCCCTGCTCCGTAGGATGCACTAAAAAAGCAATTAGCACTTTTGAGGGATTTGCAAAATGTTCTTAGTCTCGTGCCTCTGGAGGCTCTGGCCAATAATTCTGCTGTGCACGGGGTTCTTTGATGCAGTGTTTTCCCTCAGACTTTTCCAAGAACAAATGCAAGAGCCGGGGTTTCAGTGCAATCAATCCAGCAAATTACAGCCCTGCTTCCTGAGAACTTCCCAACTCATTAAAAGCACCATCTCTTTTTAAAGCCTCACTGTGTTCTCTCCCCGCTTCCCTCCCCTTCCTTCCCTTGTGTTACTGCCTCTGAGATCCTGAGGGAAGGGCAGCAGGAGCTCTGCTGTCCGAGGAAGTCCTTCATTTACCTTGAGAACAGACACATCTGGGCCATCTTAATAATTCCCTCAGATTTCCCAGGTGCCCCTGGATCCCTGGCAGTGTCCCAGGCCAGGTTGGACATTGGGGCTTGGAGCAGTGACAAGGGCTGGGACAGTGCAAGGTGTCCCTGCCCATGGCAGGGGTGGCACTGGATGGGCTTAAGGTCCCTCCCCATCCTGTGATTGGACTGGGAAACAGGGAGAATCACTGGCACTCTAAGATTTGGAAAAATACCCCAAAAATCCCAATAAAACAAAACCCAGTTGCTTGCAGGAATGTTTATGGCTGGCACAGGGAACCCGTGGGCAGCAATTGCCACCTCCTGCACGGGGACAAAGGCCAGTGTGGCCTGGCAGCCCCAGGGTGGCACTGACACCTCCCTCCAGAGCCTCAGACCTGGATTTGCCACTTTATTCCTGCTGAGGGGGCAGCCCTGGATGCTGAGGGAGATTCTGTGTCGGTGACTGGGAGCAGAGCGTGTCTCTGAGAAATGTAATGACTGAATCCAGAGATTATCATCTTCCCGATGCTTGGTGGAATGTATTTGATTATGTTTTATTAATCTCTGATTTCTGAGTGTTGCCAGGCTCTGCAGTGAGCACAGAGCTGCATCCACAGTCACATACCCAGCTTTTCCCTGATTTCAGCCCTGCGCTGCGCATCAGCAGTGAGATAACATCGTGTTTGCAGTCGCTGTTTGATTTCCTCAAAAATCTCAACAGCCTCCCCAGCATGAAAAGTAAAGCACTTTCTTTTTATCATTCTTCAGATTCAAGCAGGTCTCAATGCCAAACCTGTGCAGTTTTGTCAGCTTCAGAAGGCCTTTCTCCGAGCAGAATGCTATTGATTAAACTCTAACGACATCTTTTACTTAGAAAGGAGCCAAGAATCATAAACATCAAAGATAGCAAAGATATAATTTGGATGTCATTAGTGCTTAAGCTGCTTTTCTCTTCAGTAGGTGAATGTGCACAGGTGTATTAGCAGCTGGCTGTGAATGCAGGATTTTGCCTGTATCAACAAATGGGTGGAAATATCTGGTACTGAGAGCTGACGTGCGGATCTGTCCTCTGCTCATCCAAGCAGTTGTGTCGGGAATTGATCTCAGCCACGAGGAGCTCTCTCTTTCTCTGCTCTAACCAGCCAATCCATGGATATCATGTTGCTTGTGATGGCAAATCCATGTGTGAAAAATCCTTCCCAGCTCAGCTCTCGATTCGAGTGTCAACAACGGGCTGAGTCCAGGGGCTGCACGGTGGGCACTGAACTGTCCAAGGCCAGAGGGCTGCCTGGGGGGCCCCCAACACGGATTTGGGGCTGTCTGGGCCCCCCTACACAGAGATTTGGGGCTGCCTGGGGTCCCTCAAAACCAATTTTGGGCTGCCTGGGGTCCCTCCACACAGATTTGGGGCTGCCTGGGGACCCCCACACAGATTTGGGTCTAAATCCCTGCTCTCCCCTCCTGCTGCCCCAGAAGGTCAGGGACTGGCTTAGTGGTATTGGCCAAGGGCTTCAGAGTCTCTTTAAGGGGTTTGTTTCCAGTCTCTGTTTTAGGCAGGAAGCAGGCAGTTATCCAGGTTTGAAGCCTCCCTGCCTCTCTGCTCCAGCCGGAGTGCCACCTGTGGGAAGCAGTGACGTTATCCCGTGCGCCAGGAGCATCTCTGCTGTGTGATTTGGGGTGCATGTGGCTCAGTGCTCCTGCAGGAGACCCTGGAGGGTGCTTGTGTGGGACAGCTGAGGTGCACACGTGATGCAGTTCTCAGCCTGGGTGTGGAAAAAGGGAAATATCCTGCTTTTTCATAGGAATGTTTGTCAGTGAAGCGCAGGTGGCTCCCAGTTTCGAGGTGAACAGGTATGAGCTGTCTGGAGGTGTGTCATGGTGCACAGTTTCATTGTGTGCTGAATTACAGGGAAGAGCAGTGCTGGGGAATCAGTTGAGCAAAAGTGAGTGACAGCTCCAAATATGCAAAAAAAAAAGTCATATAAGGAAAACCAAAGATTTGCAGACAGGATCAGAAAAGTGCAAAATTTGAAATATTCAAGGCAAAGTGTATGACAATGACACGATGAGACAAAGAGTCACATTATTTTAACTAAGAGCCAGATTTAGAACAGCCTGGGAGAACATTTTCTGGGGAGCTGAGTCTGCCTAAGTGAGAAAAATTAATTATCCTCTCAATTTCTGCTCTTCATGATTCAGTGTATGGACTTGGAAATGGTTTCAGAACAAAGATCAGCCCTGTCATTCCATCAGTGTGACTTACTGGAAGTGCTGGACACTGGGGCTGGGCATGGAAAGGTTTCCAGGCTAAATTAATTAGGGGAAAAGCCTGGAGAGTGCTTGGCAGAAAGAGCTGCTGGCTGTGGCACTGTGGCACAGGGGGAAGGGTGTGGCTGTCAGAGGGTCTGTGACAGCTCCCAGGCCTGGGAATAACCTCTGGATTGCATAAAGACAGATCCGTGAGCGAAGGGTGTCCTGGCTCTCTGAAATGAGGGGTTTTATTGGGAGATTGCAGCACTGACAGCAGGCAGGGAAGGTGGGCTGTGCAGGGAGGGATGCTCAGGGGGGAGTGTGGGAGTGCTGCTCCCTGTGGCACTGCCAGGCCGGGTGTTTGTGTCCAGGCTCAGGTCTGGGTGTGCCTCAGGAGCTGCCCCTCTGGGCTCTGAGTCCGGGGGGCTCCCAGGGAGTTACTTGGAGATGGCTGTTACACACCTCAGTAACTTGGTGTGGAAATCCAGCCCAGTTCCTCCTCCATGAGGTCCGGGGGCATTTCCTCTCCCGTCCAGGGCACTGCTTCAGCTCTTGGAGCTGTGTGAGAGGTGTCTAATATCCAGTTGTAGGAGAATGGGGAAAGTTTTCTTGGTGAGTCTTTAAACATCCTTATCAAGTGTAAATGTCTCATTGCTTTGGCAGCTGATGTTCTCCTTGGAAAATTAATTCTCCTCTAAAAATTATGCACTTGCACTGAGAGAAGCCATTGGATTCTATCCATTCATTCTCTCAGCTTCCAGCCCCAAATCCAACTTGTTTAAAGGTCATCAGTTCAGCTATTATTCATTGCTCATTTCCATAGTGTTCAGATACTGTTCCATTCTCCTTTGCACTGATGCAAGCATTCGAGGATTCCTGTTTTCTCTGAAAAAAAACCAAGGAAATGCATGGGCAGCAAAATGGAACTCGGTCAGGAGGACACAGGAAAAGGAACCAGACCAAAGTCTGAAACTGGGGTTGTTCATGTTCCCTTTGGTATTTCCCCAAAGCCCCAGTGGGGAGCCTCTCCTGTTGTGTAACTGAATCTTCCCTGTCCATTGATCCAAGTCTTCAGGTTGGAGCAGCCTGGGACAGTGGAAGGAGTCCCTGCCCATGGTGGAGGGCTGGAACTGGATGAGCTTTAAAGCCCCTTCCAACCCAAACCCTTCCATGGTTCTGTGACGGTTCTGTGTCCCCCCATCACTGGGAGGAGGATTCCAGCATGGGAAGTAACCTGAAGGTGTGATTCTTCTTGCTGCTTAATGACTTTTTCCTTTGCTGTGTGATCAGTCCTGGTTTGACCATTGCACGGGCACTGGGATAAACCCAAATTACCCAAACAGGACCCTGGTGGTTGAGCTGGGGGTGAGTCCTGCCGGGCTGCCTGGCGATGTCAGGGTGGCTCTGAATGTCTGGTCACACCATTCATAAAAATGTTTCTTAAGAAGATGAGGAATGGGAAAATTGCTGCAATTAGTGATGCTTCTCTCCTGCTTTCCTGTGTATGGAGAGGAGCTGTGCTGTGAGGTAGGATGGAATTACTCAGCACTGGACAAACCCCAAGGCTGCTTCTGGAGATGTGTAATCCTCCCAGGGACACCAGTGTGTTGAGAAAGCACATTGCAGTGAAACTTGATTACAGGCAGCAGCTCAGGATTTCTGATAAAATCATTAATCTCATTTTTGTCTAATTTTTCTATTCTTCATTCACCATTACAACCATCCCACATTACTTTCAGGCTGGTGTGGAGGCTGATTAAATTGCAAAGCAGACTTTTAAATGAAAGAATCCATATCCAGCTACACTCATTATCAGCTCCAAGAAATTAAATCTACCCTCAATGATTTACTCTAAACCAAATCAAATAGGCATTGGGAAGACAAAGGGCATGGTGGCCGTGCAGCTGCAGATGAAAGGGAGCCAGACAAAGCCCAGGCCTGCCAGCACAGCCCCAGCTCTCCCTGCAGCACCTTCAGCTCTGACAGGGAGCCTGTGCCTGCGAATCCTCGTGTTGACGTTGTGCAAGAAAGTTTCTCAGAGAACAGAAAGCGTTATTTTCCTGTGAGCTTGTCTTGCTGCCTGTTACATAAGGTGCTCCAACACTTACGTTAGCTGTACAGATTGCTGTTCCCCTCTGCAGGTTGGTGTAGGCATGATTCCCTCAAGGATGGGATTAAAAAAAGCTCTGGCAGCTCACCTTTGCTGTGGCTGAGCCCACCAGAGGAGCCCCTGGATGGGCTGGGGTACAAAGGCAGCAGTGACACAGCCCTGCCCCGGCTGTGCCTCAGTGTCCTGGGTGCTCCCAGGAGTGCAGAGCTCTCTGTCTACATAGATTTATTTATATTGGTGTGCATGTATTTATAGCATATGAGGTATGCTAAACACCAGCACCTGAACAGCCTGCTCTGGTGGAGCTGTCCCTGCCCGTGGCAGGGGGTGGGACTGGATGATCTTGAGGTCTCTTCCAACCCAGACCATTCTGTGATCTTCAGCTTGATCCCTGCTCATCCACGTTCCCTAAACCTCATGGATTAATGGCATTACTGTGCCCGGTTTCTGCCCCAGCAGGGATGCAAGGACCGGGGTTATTGTCCCTGCAGGTGGCAGGGGGTGGCAGGGAGGGACAGGCAGTGCTGTGCAATCCTGTGCCATGTCTGGCCCTTTGAGAGGAGTGGTCGCTGCCGTGATCCTGCACTTGCATTTGTAAACACCCCAAACACAATGCTTTTCTGTGGGAATAGTCAGCATCACTGAAGTTGGAAAAGCCCATCCAGCAATTAACCCCTGTCCCCGAGTGCCACATCCCCTGTGGCTGTTAAATCCCTGCAGGGAAGGGGACTCCCCCTGCCCTGGGCAGCCCAGGGAGGAGCTGTGTGTTCTGCTGCTGCCAGAACCCATTTGTTGGGATTAGGAAATCCTTAGGAAGGAGCTGCTGAGTCAGGATGTGTGTGACAGCAGGAATGTGCTGTTGCTGTGTCAGGATGACGGCCCCGTGGCCCCGCTCGTGTGCTGCCCACCCCGCTGGCTCAGCCTGGGCCTGGCAGGCTGCCGGGAACAGATCTTACCCTCATGTTTTACATAATAATTTAAAATGTTTTTTTTAAAAAAGGGCAACTCCCCCGACTTCTACTTCGCTCTGTCTAAAATGACGAGGTGGGTGTTGTTCAGAACGTCCCTGGGCTTGCTCCAGGCCCCGGGGACAGACGTGTGGTCACACATCCAGGCTGGGCAGGGACTCCAGCTGTGGCGGGGCTTGGCTCAGCCCAGGGCTTTGGCCGTGGGTTCTGTGCAATATTCCGGGGCTGACTGGGGTCAGAAGTTGTCAGTGAAGTTTTTCACCAGAGTGTTTGAACCTCCTTGAGGACAACATGAGAGCTATGTACATTTGCTGCAGGTTTAGGCTTCTGGATGTTTTCAGGGAGCAGCCCTGAAATGTCCTGGCAGAGGCTGCAGAGCAGGTGAGGTCTGGTGGTTACCTGGACATTGAACACGAGCTGTGCTCAGATCCAGCCGTGCTGTGCACATCCCTGCCCTGTCGGATGGGCTGCTCCTGGCCTTGCATCCCAGGATCCGCCCAGATGGCTGCTTAGCTAACAGTTTATTTTGGGATTTCAGTTTCAGCTAGCCCTAATTCACACCTTTATAAAAAGTACACAATTTTCCCCCTAAGTTCATTTTTCAGGCAAAAATGACGTGAATGTGGAGCTTCATCTTATCTCAGTGTGTGTTGATGGGAAAAGTTCAGCTTTGCTCTGGCTGATCCGGAATTTTAAATGAGCCTGATGGAGAACTCAAGGCAGGAGATTTATAGGCTTTTTACAGGAAAGAAAAGGTGGGACTTGTTCTGAAAACCTTTCATGTTCTTAGACTGATCCAGTCAGGGAAAGTCACGTCACCTCTGGTGCCCAGTTTGTTGCGATGGGCTCTGGCTCTGGAGCAGAGCCAGCCAGATCAGCTGCACTGGCTGAGCCCAGAATTCACACTCATTTCAGTGTTGGTTGGGTTTATTAACTTCCAGTTCTTGAGTCAAAGAAAAATACAATAGGTTGTTTTCTGGCACAAGAACTTTCAGACTCATAGTTTAATTGTGCTCTGGGTTTGTGAAATCTTCAGAAAAGCTTTTCAAGGGCAGTCCTGAATTCTCTCCTTGCATGAGTGATCCACACGACAAGCTCCTTTCCTGTTCATTGCTTTCCTGGTTTTTTCTTTTCATGAGATTTATGAAGATTTATGAGATTTCATGAGATTTTGAATTAGTAGAGGAAAGAGAAGGGTAGAGGGTGGTTTGGCACATGTACGGTCACTGATGGACAGAGACAGCTCTGCCATAACAACATCCAATTATGATTTGAATAAAGAAAAGGTAATTAAAACCACATGATTCTAAAACTTTATTTTCACATATGTCTGAAAATTTGTAAACGCCTCCTGGAGCCAAACTGGCAATAAACACGGCGGTGCAGGGAAATCTGAGCAGCGCTCCTGGGAGACGTGGGACTCGTTAACCCAAACCCATCAAGCATTTCAGCACCGAACGGTGCCATCAGCTGTGGGGTTCTCTGGCCTGCTCGGTGTCACGGGCAGGGTTTGGGGTTGTTGTTGCTGACACCTCCCTCTGGAAGGTGCCACCTGTCCCCAGGAGCAGTCAGGGTGGGCTCTGGTGCCCCAGGCAGGCAGGACAAGCTCTGTGCTTACTGGCTGTGGCGTTTTTCATGCAAACAGATCAAACACAAAAATTAGGGTGTAATTACCTTTGTCATCACCTTGAGCTCCCACAACGTTTCCCATCACAAGGGCCTATTTTCCTCCAAATCAGGGGCAAAAGCCTCTGCTCCCTGCTGCACCCTCCTGCCCTCAGCACTGCCCCGGGGCCCCACTGCTGCTGGAAACAGCTGCTTGAGCTGGCACCTGCATTTGGGGAAAAACATTGGCATTTTTTAGGTACAGCTGTACCCGAGGAGTGTGTATGGCTGGGGGTTCAGGGAAATTCGGTGTGTTGGGAAAAGACCTCTGGGCACAGATTTCTGTACTAGTATTTGAAATATGAAATGCAAACCATTCAGCTCTTACCTGTGTTCCTTAACATGTCATTGTTATTTATTCTATACATACATAGATGTATAACTTCATAGCTTTACATAATCTTCTTCTGGCTGGTGTTAATTGAATTAGTCATGCTTCTGGAATGCTAAAAAGATTTGCCTATGGGAATTTCTCTTCAGTTGTGAGTCAACAGTCAATTCTCAGGATTTTGTTTTAGTCAGTGATTCTTTATTAGAATAAACAAGATTACTGGCGGGGGAAATGTTTTCTGTGTTGGTATTAAAAGGAAGGATGGGGAGTGCCAAGGTGAGGGAATGGAGATGAACAGGGATGGATTAAATTTGCAGCACAGTGATGGGGTATATGTTCCTTGGCAAGCAGGGCCTTTTGCCTTGTTTGTTTCTGGATGGTTTTACCCCTCTGGCTGCTCTCCTCCCAGGCAGCAGTGTTGGGTGATGGCAGGTGACACTTCTCTCCTGTTCTCCCCATTCTCTGACTCTGCTCACCTGTGGTTTGGTGTCTGATGCCATTTTTGCTCCCCCAGTGACGGAATGCATTTATTTATACAGCCTCAGGTCGGGATGGATGCAGAATAGCAGGTTTTAAGCTCTTCAGTAATTTCTTCATTAAGATTCATTTTGCTGTTGTGTTTTACATCTCCAGTCGCGTGGCCAGTTTTTAGGGTTTGTTTTGCTTGAGAATGTCCTTTTCCTTAATGCCTACATAAACATAAGCTTCAAGATGCCCATGGGCTCATCAGCTGAGTGTCGGTAACTGGGACAGAGCAGAGTGCTGGGAGCCAGGAGGGAGCTCCTGGGTCGTCATTCCCATCTCGTGTTTGCGACTCCAAGCTTTATCTCCTGTGACATTTTAGTCTCTGCTCTGCTCTGGGACAGCGTGGGCAGTGAAAGGGACAGATGATAGGAGCAGGCTTTGGGGGACGCCCCGCGGCGCATCCCTGGGGACGTGACCTTCTTCCTGATGGGTCGTGGTGTTTGCAGCAGCTCCTGCTCGGCAGGAGGGCCCGGGGCTCTGCCGTGGTCCTGCTGCAGCTCTCCATCCTGAAGCAGTGATTTCCTGAGCGGCAGGGGAGCTGGGCTCACCTCCTCACCCGCAGCGGGGCAGGGTTTGGTCTGTGCACACAGGGCTGTGCCCAGCTGCTGTGGGGCGCAGCGGGGCAGGGTTTGGTCTGTGCACACAGGGCTGTGCCCAGCTGCTGTGGGGCACAGCGGGATGGCTGCAGCGGGGCAGGGTTTGGTCTGTGCCCAGCTGCTGTGGGGCACAGCGGGATGGCTGCAGTGGGGCAGGGTTTGGTCTGTGCCCAGCTGCTGTGGGGCACAGCGGGATGGCTGCAGCGGGGCAGGGTTTGGTCTGTGCCCAGCTGCTGTGGGGCACAGCGGGATGGCTGCAGCGGGGCAGGGTTTGGTCTGTGCCCAGCTGCTGTGGGGCACAGCGGGATGGCTGCAGCGGGGCAGGGTTTGGTCTGTGCCCAGCTGCTGTGGGGCACAGCGGGATGGCTGCAGCGGGGCAGGGTTTGGTCTGTGCCCAGCTGCTGTGGGGCACAGCGGGATGGCTGCAGCGGGGCAGGGTTTGGTCTGTGCCCAGCTGCTGTGGGGCACAGCGGGATGGCTGCAGCGGGGCAGGGTTTGGTCTGTGCCCAGCTGCTGTGGGGCACAGCGGGATGGCTGCAGCGGGGCAGGGTTTGGTCTGTGCCCAGCTGCTGTGGGGCACAGCGGGATGGCTGCAGCGGGGCAGGGTTTGGTCTGTGCCCAGCTGCTGTGGGGCACAGCGGGATGGCTGCAGCGGGGCAGGGTTTGGTCTGTGCCCAGCTGCTGTGGGGCACAGCGGGATGGCTGCAGTGGGGCAGGGTTTGGTCTGTGCCCAGCTGCTGTGGGGCACAGCGGGATGGCTGCAGCGGGGCAGGGTTTGGTCTGTGCCCAGCTGCTGTGGGGCACAGCGGGGCAGGGTTTGGTCTGTGCACACAGGGCTGTGCCCAGCTGCTGTGGGGCACAGCGGGATGGCTGCGGCGGGCCTGGGGAACGAGCATGGGCCAGGAGCTGCCGGGGAGGGCCCGGGGCCGGGCTGGCCCCGCAGCTGCAGCTGGAACCATCTGCCAGCAGTGCTCCGCTCCCTGCAGGGCTGCCGGATGCCCGTGCCCGGCCTTTGCCGGGCCGGCTCTGCAGGGCCAGCTCCGGCCGCAGCCCCGCCTCGGCCGTGCCCTCCCGGCAGGACGGGCGCTCGCCCTGCGGCGCGGTGGGAGTGGGGCTGCGGGAGGGGGCTGCAGACGCAGCTGTGGAAGTGCCCGGCTGGCAAAGAGTGTTCTTTGTACCTTTTTAAATCAGGTGTGATTCAGCCAAATAACCCAAGGGGGTTTTATTCATGACCTGCTGACTTGAGGCCTGGGCCTGGAAGCAGTGGCTGTGTGCAGGCGAGGCGGCTGCTGAGTGCCGGGGAAAGGAAAGTGAGACAGCCAGAAAGGAAAACGAGAGGTCTGTCATGTGGCAGGGTTAATTCAGGACAGTTAAAGGGTAACAGAATAATAGGAAAAAAGCTTGAAATTACTTTGATGCATCTGCCATCCCATCTCCCCATGTTGGGTTCTTCTGCTGAGTTGATGAACATTGACATGGAGAGAAGGAGAAGCTCCATCTCCTCCTCCTGGGGGCCAGCGCTGGCTGACCCTGGAGACTGAAGTGCCCCGGTGCCATCTGAGTGTGGAGCAGGGAGATTTATGCCTTGATATGAAATAATCAGACTCTCTTGCGTTGCTGGGCCCTTCTGTTGGAAAAAGAACAGATCTGTGAGTTTGCCTGGCGAATTGGACAAGTCTGGGACATTTGTTCCAATTTGATTTTTACAGCTCTGGAGGGACACAATAACCAAGCAAACCATAGCCATTTCCATTTATGTTCTCCAAAAATAGTGGAAGGCAGTGTGTGCTGCTGTACTAGAAGGATTATGTAGGTCAGCCTGGTTCTGGACCTGTTATTAAAAGTGACACTGCCAAAGAAAAATCAACAGAAAATACAAGAAGCTTTGAGTAAGAATGTCACAGGTACCCACTTGGTGTTTCATCCCAAAGGATTCCTGAGGCACTGCTCAGCACTGTGCTTTCCTCACCTCTCCTCCAGACTCTCCACCAAATGATGGTGGTAAAAATCCCAATTGCTGTTCCTCTGAAACAAACAGATGTGTAAAAGTAGCCTAAAAATGGATAACTGCCATAATGCTGGTCATTTACAGGAAATTCAGTGTGATTTTTGTAAATTATCTTTCATTTTCCTCGATGCTTGGGCTTGGAAGGCCTCTGCAGCCTTTGGAAAATGTTCTGCCTTTTCTGAAAGCAATCAAGAAATTGGAGACATGATTGAGCTGTGAGAGGCCCTGGTCCCCTCACAGCGGGGTCAGGCTGGGATCTGCAGTCCCAGGAGATGGGGTGAGGGCAGGGCTGCTCCACCAGGAAAGGACGGAGCAGCTCCTCTCCATATGACACACTCACTGGTGAAAGGAGTTGCGTGAAGGAAAAGTAGCTGAGAATGTGATTGAAACAATAAAGGAGTTGTCAGAAGTTCCTGGCTTTCTCACTGTAGCATGTTCTGAACCCCGTGAGTGCTGCCATCCCACACTGCCCCTGGGCCTTCTGCAGAGCCTGCTCCTGGAGAGGAAAACTCTGCTCCGTCCTGTCCTTGAATGCTGGGCTTTGGGGTTTGGGGAGCTCTCAGCCAGTGCTGCCTCAGGTGGATTTGGAGACAGGAATAACACATGTCTGGAGCTGAATTTCAAATGCAAATACCAAGGGTATTTAACACAGTCAGAGGAAGTTTTACCCTTCTGGGGAGCAAAGTGCTTCTCGGTTCCCGTTCCCTGCTAATGCCAGGTCTGGGCTTCTGGAAAGGCACAGACAGAGCCTCCTTGATATTTGTCGTTTCAGACCAGTTCTGGGTGATTTGCTGCTGTTTAGGGTTTTTTCCAACGTGACAGATGCTCCAGCTGCAATCAGGCAGCACTTCCAGAAGGCAGGAATGTAGATCTTTAATGAAGCAACAGAAAAGCCTGATTTCTGTTGGGCATGATCAGATTCTTTTCCTTTTGGGGAATGTGATGTTGGGACAACTACAGTAAATTCCCAATAAACAGCTTTTGTGTTAATGAACAGATTAAATCCGTTTGGATTTACTACCTGCCTGTGGCCTCATCATCCTTTGTCCTGATTATTGTGTCTTACGTTTTATTTGGATTTTGGGAAAACAGTTCTTGGAGTGGATGAAACTTCCATCAAGTGGCAGTTTGTGCAATGCCATCTGTTCTGTGTGCCATAAGTGTGGCTCTGTGTTACCTGTTGAGGCCTGGTTGTCCCTGCTGCCTGCAGAGCTTGGAAACTCTCTCTCAAGGACTACACCATTCATTTACAGGCTCCTAATTTTGAACTTTTAAAAGTTTTACCCTGTGTCATCATTATGCAGCAGGACTTCAGGGAGAGGTTCCTAACGAGCCCCAGGTTCCTGTGGAGTTGTGTAAGCCTTTTATTGGTGTAAGCCTTTTATTGGTGTAAGCCTTTTATGTGCCTGCTGGGGCTGTAAAGTCCAAGTGCTGATGCTGCTGCTCCGTGAGCCGGGGGTGGTCCTGGAGTCCTGCGGGTGCTGAGAGCACGAGGTGACTCCTGGAGGGCACCCAGGGTGCAAACCCCAACTAACTGACTTTGTAGGGTGACTGGCGAATATAAAATTTATAATGAATGTAATGACTGCCTGAATGTTTGCAGTTGCCAGCCTGAAATGGTCTGAGCAGGGTGACAGAGCCTCTGTGGCCTGGCAGGTGCTCCTGGCACCGTCCCCTCAGGGAGCAGCCCATGACCCTCACCTGCCTCCGCTGAGCACAGCTCCAAACACCGGACTGTGCAGCAGATGCACTGACCAGAGCTGCATGCCTGTAATCTCCGAAATCTTCCCAAAATTACCTCTAGTGGAGACAGTTTCTGTCAAGGCAACTCAACAATTGTCTGAAAAAGCGAGGGGACGAAGGGGTTGATCATGGCCTTGATTAGGAACGTTTTCTTCTCGTGTTCTCCGTGTCTGACAGACTTCTCCACGAGCTGGCTGATGTGAAGGCGTCTTCTTGAAAATTGAGCTTGTATGGAACCACAGAATCAGTGAGGTGGGAGAAGACCTTCAAGGTCATCAAGTCCAGCCTTAAACCGAGCGCTGCCGTGCCACCAAACCATATTGCAGATGATCTCCCACGTGATGCTGCTGTGTGATCTCAGTTCCCACCCCTAGGTGATGGCCCCAGCGCTGGGTCTGAGGATGGGTTTGAGGAATCAGGAAGTTTTGAGCTGTAATTCAGTGATTTATAACGAGATGATGAGGAGCACAGTTGGTGTCCTGAGCTCCCCAGGGAGCAGGAGCCTCTGCTCTGGGTCAGCATCAGCTCCAGGTGCCACAGAGGGATGGGACCATCCAGCCCCCCCCACCCCACTGCAGAGATTTAATTATTGTTACACACATCCACAGCTTAATGAGCCTAATTCTGGGCACTTCCTGTTCCTTTCTCCATAATGTGGTTTTTTTCCAGATTTATCTCTCCTGATTGCATGTTGTTCATCCTAACTTGCCATGGAAACAGGAGATCCCTGAATTGTATTTCCAGCACATCTTCTGTCCAGACAGGGTTTGAACTGGCTGCATCAACCACCACTTTTAAGATGATTGGAGAACCTCAATACAAAATTATGGGTATTTTGCTATTTGAGTTCTGTTTCTGTCAAATAAAGGAGGAAAAAGCCAGAGAGAAAATTTGTCTGCAGAAAATACACTGCAGCCAAGATGAAATCCTCCCATGAAATAAGGAGGCACAAGTGGCCATCCGCAGTAAAATCTCCGGGAATTTAACCCATCAAAGCATTCCAGGAGCACGAGGCTGACTCCTGGGAGTCGTTTCCAGCTGTTAGCAGGAGGGTAATTTCCCTTTAGCTCCTATTCCAGGTGGCAGGCAAAAATCTAGATACAGCCACTAGGATTTGGAAGTTACTGCCACTGAGTTCAACCTTTTCACCTCTGACAGTCTCATGATAAACTGGAAGTGATTCAGGACTTGAGCTGGTCTGGAGCCTGAGCGCTGCGGTAGGTGGGGATTTTGCTTTTTACTTATTCTAATGAATTTATCATTTTTTAAAGAAGCTTTTACATTTTTTCCCAAGGAAATTATTTCTGCTGGGTGCAGGAATGTGGCAAACACTGTGTAGCAGCGAGTTCTGACTTGGCAACAGGGAGCAACCCCTGGCAGGATGAGTTATCCTTCCTTCCTTGCATTTCCCCAGGAACAGGAGTGACTTTGTGAGCGCTGGGCTCTCCCTTGTGCACTCAGCTTTGCTTTCACCCGGCAGCCAGCTGCAGGTGGTTCCTGGAAGCACTTCCAGAAGCTCCTCCACTGGGGTAGAGCAGAGAGCAGAGAGAGTGGTGGCAGGGGTTCCATGCGGCTCCTCCCGAAGATTTGCGGAATTCGGGGTGGTTTTGTTGGGCATCCGTCACAGGGAGCTCGGGAACTGCTTTCTCGAGCTGCTTAGAATGCGCCGGCAGCAGAGAGCTCTGTGTGAGAGCTCCTTGGTGTGCAGGTGCAGCTCAGTGAGGGGAGCACAGGGGGATGGCTCCGGGTAGTGTTATTTGGGAATTTCGTTTCCCAGCTGGGCCCTGGGCAGCCCCAGGGAGCCCAGCACTCCTTAAAGAATGGAGGGGATGGAGAGAGCCACGTTCTGCTGCGGTCTGCAGCAGCACTCCACTGCATCCAGCTTGGTCCTGGGAGAGTTCTTTGGGCATTGCTCTTAGAGAAGGCAGTCTCGTTTGCCAAGGATTTGGGAGCTGTTGGGAGGGATGGTATAAAAAGCAGCAAATGAAGCAGGAGATCCTAATGAGATATAATCTGTCTCAAAAAGTATTGATCAGGATGTGGTTTTGCCTGGCCAACTTCAGAGCAGAGTTACAGCCTCAGGCAAGTCTTGCTTGTGCATTTGTGCCCCTGGACATCACTCTCTCCCTCACAGTTTGTCTTTTTTCCTCTCTTAGTTTAATTTTTCCTATCTAGTTTTGTTTTTCCTCCCTGGTTTAGATTTTTTCTCTAGTTATTTTTTCCTCTCTGGTTTAGTTTTTCCTCTCGAGTGTAGTTTCTTCCCCTACCCAGTTTTAGTAGACATTTCAAGCTGTTCGGAGTATCTCCTTGAAAAACCAGTGCATCAGTGAATCAATCTGCTGTTTTGAAGCAGACACTGCATCCCCTGCTTTGGAACTCTGGTTCTATGAGTGAATCCCAGACCCATTTTGAAGGCAGAGCTGATTTAGGGAAATTGTTGAGCTCACAGAGCAGTGTGAGGGGTTTGCTCAGGGCAGGTGCTGCCAGGCACATTTCAGCAGCGCTGCTGCTGGCTGGGGACCTGCAGGCAGTGGGATTGGAGCTGTGCTAGAACAGATGTTCTCATTCTGTTCCTCCCACTTCTGAATTCATCCTTGGTTTTGTTCCTGCATCTTCTCTTTGGGCTTGTGCCAAAATAGTTCCTGACACCTGCGAGGACTCAGCTCCGAGCACCCCATCCCCAGCTGCCCCGAGGGTTCTGTTCCCCTTCTCCCCAGTAAATGCTTGCCCCACGGTTATTTATTTGGTGTGGAAAGGAGATTTTCCTTGGGCTGGAGTTCTGTGCTTGCTCTGGAATGCGTTCTGCGAGGAGATGATGTAACCTGCACTATCTCTGCACCTGCCTTTAGATATTTAATGTGCAAGTGCAGCTCTCTGCTCTGTTTTAGGTGTTGGTGATGCCTTCAGCTGTGGCAGGGGAAACACAGAGCAGTGAACTCCATACTTTGGTAGGTAAAAAGGGTTTCCATTTCTCTTTCATCCAGTGGTGAAATGCTTTTATTTCTTTTTAAAGAAGAATCCCTTCATTTTCACACGCTGTAACTCAGATTGCAGCAAACTGTGCATCTCTTAAGTTGGTGTGTTGGCTGGCTGCTCAATTAGTAGGAATGTTCCATGCTAGTAATTAACAAGGATCTACCAAAAAAAGAGATGTCTCCTTGGCAGTGTAACTTTTCTAGAGAAAAATAAAAAATATTGCATGGAAGGCTGAGGGAACTGCTCCAATTTGCTTCCAAGATCTGTAAATCAGGCAGAGGATTTACATGTTCTGCTGTTTCAGCTGGAATTCGCCTCCTCCATCAGATTATTTTAGCATTTTGTGGATAGTACTAATTAAAATTTATCATCAAAGTAACTTTAGATTTAATAAGGCTCTTCTCCCAGTGTAACAGGAATCAAGTTTATGTTTAAAATCTTTACTGAGATGCTCGCAGGGAGCAGGGCTCCTCCATGGCTTTGAATCTTTGAAAACACAGGAAAACAGGATTCTCCGTGCGTGGCAGACCGTGTTGCCCTTTGGGAATTCCAGGGGTGCTGAAAACGGTGCTGCACCAGTGCAGGTGTGGGGCGGCCCCAGAGTCACCCAGTGCCTCCCCCACACATCCCCTGGTGGGGTTTGGGGCAGCCCTGGGGCTCCGGAGGACAGCAGCTTCCAGCCTGGATTTGGGGTGGTTGGGAATTCCCCTCCCAGTGGCGTTGTGCTGCAAACGAGCAGCTCAGTGGCTCTGGGGTGTTTTCCAGGGATTTTAATCAATGCCTGGGTTTTGGTGGAGCAGCTGCTGCTGGAAGGGTTTGTGTTGTCCATTGTGTGTCCCAAGGACTCTCCTTGGAGAGAAACCAACAACTTGGTGGGTTTTTTTTTGCATTTTCCGTGTTCCCAGAATGGAGGAATTTGAGGACCTTCCTTCCCCTGTGCCGTGGGGTTCTCACCCCCACCTGGGAGAGCTCCTTCCCTGCTCCCTGCCTTTGGGAAGCGGCATTTTCTTGGATCCTGACCTGACACTGGCCCATGCTGCCTTCCTTCAGTGCTCTTTTATCCTCAGCCTTGTTTCTCCCCGGGTTTCACTTCACATCCCATCTCCACACAATCACCACCTGGCCTCAAAGTTCCCAGTTTGCAGTAGCAGCTCCTTCATTAATATTTGAAGCATCTGATTCTTGCTTGTTATCAGCAATATCCCGGGAAATGGCAAGGGAGACTGTGTAGGAGGGCGCTTTAAAAGCTTATCTTTAAAGCCACGATGTTTTGTGATTTAAAAATTAAATATGGATTAACAAATGGAGAACTGACACTGTCTGGGGAATCAAGATGGGAGAGAGGGAGAAGAGCATGACTCAACAAATTGCTTTATCACCACGAAGTAAAGCTGTCGGGGTGGATGTGCAGGGACTGCTCCAAAGCTCTGACAGTCAGCTCTTGCCTCAGCAGCTGTGCAGTCAACTTAATTAAAAACATTTATTTCCCCAAAATAAGAAGTTTGCAGAACAAATGAAAGCAAGTGGATTAAATAAGACTCGCTGGAATTTTGTGGATATTCTTCTTTTATCCTTTATTTTTATGCAGGGAACATTGCTTGGCTCTGAGAGAGGCATCCGGAAGGGCAAAAGTCAACTTCATGACTTGTAAATAGAGGTGCTTTTTCAGGAGAGTTCCCCTGTGGATGCAGGGTCTGTTCCATGCCCGGAGAGTGCTGGACACGGCTCTGTGGGGTGAAACAGGGACGTGTCCAGGGCAGGGAACGGAGCTGGGAAGGGGCTGCAGCCCCAGGAGCGGCTGAGGGAGCTGGGAAAGGGGCTCAGCCTGGAGCAAAGGAGGCTCAGGGGGGACCTTGTGGCTCTGCACAACTCCCTGACAGGAGGGGGCAGCCCGGGGGGTCCGGCTCTGCTCCCAGGGAACAGGGACAGGAGGGGAGGGAACGGCCTCAGGCTGGGCCAGGGCAGGGGCAGGGCGGATATTGGGAACAGTTTCTCCATGGAAAGGGTGGTCAGGCACTGGAAGGGGTGGCAGTGAAGTCCCCATCCCTGGATACATTTAGAAGCTGTGTGGATGTGGCACTTGGGGACACGGAGCAGCGGTGGCCTTGGCAGTGCTGGGGGAATTGTTGGATTCTAGAGGGCTTTTCCAGCCTAAACCATTCCAAGATTCTGTGAGTTGACAGAGTTCCCAACCAGCCACGGTTTGCCAGAGCTCTGTGGGTGTCACAACCCCAGATCCGAGCCCTGGAATGAACTGCTCGGTGTGTGAGCTCTGAGGAAGAGAATTTTACATTGAAAATTCCACATCTTCTGTTAAAATAGAGGTGGTAGCAAAGCAGCTCCTCCGCAGTGCAAGTTCCCTGAGTAGGTAGTCATGGAATGTCAGAGAGGAATTTAATCAGTGGTGGTTGAGCTGTCTCTTCACTCACTGTTTTGGAATCAATCTAATCAAGTTCTTTCAATATGCTGTAATATTGGGAGAATTGATTAATACAAACCTTGGAAACTGAGACCAGGCTTTGAAATTAATTTCAAATATTAAAGGTGTTAATCAAAGTGTTAATTTCCCCCACTCACATTGCAGTAGTTTTTGCAAAGTAAAGATAACTTTGGTCATCTTTTCCAACCACAAAATGAATTAAAGATAAAGGAAGTGGATGTCTTATGTGAAATAACAGTTAACATCTGTTTTCTTAGAAGTTACATTGATTTAATTACTTTTCATTTATGTAATACTCAGAACATCATTTAAATTCCTCCATACAAGTCAGACTCTTTTTAAAAGAAAATGTGTTGGCCCTTATCACTCATTCCAGATTGAAAGAGCTGCAGCTTCCAAGGCCAGTCCCGGTGGGACGAGGCCCTCGGAGCAGCGGAGTCTGGCAGGGAGATTTCAGTGGGGGAGCCCCATCCTGCAGCCCAGGGATTTACAGAGCAGGCAGAAACTCCTCTGCATTGTCCTCAGTTGCACATGGAGGTTGGCAGCTCTGGAGTGGAGCTCCTCATCTCCTCAGTTCCCATGGGATATGATAAATGCCGTGGGATGATGGCTGCACAGCGGGGCAGCTCCGTGTCAGGGGGTGGAGGGGGGACAGTGTGAAATTTGATCTGCAAATAATATAAGGAAATTTAATTAAGTGTAGACTAAGATGATAATGCCCCACAGTAAGGGAAAGGGGCACATTCAGCATGTTAATTCTTCCTTATCCTTTTTTTGGCATCTCTCTTTGGTCTTCTGAATCCCAGATTTCCTGGTGCTGCCTTTCCCTATCAAGATTCTGCAAAAAAAGTAGTGATAAAACTTCTTTGTGGCATAAAGATTGTTTAAATATTGATTGATTGATTGATTGATTGATTGATTGATTTGAGGCTGTGACCTCATTTCTGATGCATTAATATTTTGACTCTCCAAAGTTCTTGCTGTAAAGTGAATTTCCTTGGGTTTATTCCTGGTGTAGCACAGTGCAGCTTCTCCTACACTGTCACAGGTCTGGATGCCCAGTTCATAAACTCAGGACTGCAGCATCAAGGAAAATGGAGGCTTTAAAGGTTGAGGATGTTTTTGGAAGCTTTTAGGGCGGTGTGGGCTTTCCTGGAGGGATGACTCCTGCAGCAATCTCCGTTCAGTTAAACACTTTGGGCACTCTGAATATTGGCAAATATTTCATAGGTCTCTCAAGTCCAGCATCAAATTAAGAGAATCACTCTGTCTTTAATGGGCTGTTCGTTGAAAAGGCTCTTTGGAAAGCAGTCAGTGAAGAGCTTTGTGCCGAGATCACCCAGGAATATCCATATTCCATCTCTTTTCTGGGGTTCCTGCGAGAAGTGAACACACGTGGCCAGGGAGTGGGGCTGGAAGAGACCTTAAAGCCCGTCCAGTTCCACCCCTGCTCTGGCCAGGGACACTTACACTGGACCAGGCTGCTCCAAGCCCTGTCTAGTCTGGCCTGGGGTGGGACTGAGTGTCCCCTGGCCGAGGTCTCTCTCTCAGTCCCTGTCCCCAGAGTCCCCAGCTGAGTGTTGGTGTCTGACTGGGATCTACCGTGCTCATTTTCCACGAGATAAGGCGCTGCTGGGGTGAATCCTGGGCTGCCTTCCCAGAGCTTGCTCCTAACTCCTGTGCCTTTTACAGCCTCCTGTGGCAGAGCTCCATTAAATCGAGTGGCTCATGCCCAGGCAGTGCAGGGGGTGGGCTTTGCCAGGCTGCAGGAGTGGTTTTATTGAACTATATTGCATTTTTAGTACTCATTTGAGAGAGGGTCATTAAGGCTCGGTCGAGTACATTAAGAACATTACTCCAGTGTGAAGGAGATGGGGATTATGAGAACGACGAGAAAAGACCAAGGAATTACAGAGTTCTGTTTCTATTTTCCATTTCCCTGTCCAAGGGCTGGGGACAGAACCTATTTCAATAATTCCCAGCTTTGCTGAACGTGCCCATTTTGAGTCCCAGAAGAGCAGTGGTCACTGTACAAGCTCCCAGCCATGACCTTGGGCGTGAATCTGGAGGGAAAATGTGCTGCAGCAAGGGAGGACTGATGTGAGACCCAGGTGGGACCTAACAAACTGGTTTGGTATCTCAGTCCTCCCAGCTGGCACCTGCAGGTCTGACCCAGGGACCACTCGGAGGGATGGGGACCAGCGTGTGTCTGGTTATATTCTGGGGTTCAGCTCTTCAACCCTATTTTGACCCTTACTTTGTGGGCCTTGTTCCATGTCCCTGATCTGTTGCAGAGCTTTTGTAAGCCTGGCACTGGGCTCATGAAAGAATTTCGTCATGCTGTAAATGCTGGTCTCTTTTTGGGCGGAAAAACCGGGAAACGTGTTTCCTTCCAAAATTATTTATCAAAGATTGCTTCTCCTCCCTCCCTTCCCACTGGGATGTCTCATGGTGTCCTTGCTGCTCTCTGGATTTGTCACTCTTTGAAGAAGTGACAAGTCTTTGCTTGCCCTGACAGACACATCACAGCCAGAGCAGTGCCATTATCTGGGAGCAGGCTGAAATGCCGTGTTACTGCTCCGAGAATAAACGGATTGGGAACACAGGAACACCCCAAACCCGAGTTAGAAAAGCTTCATCATTAGAGATCACTTCGTGCTTGCAGTTTATAATGATTCGTTATCCAGAGGTGGCATCGTTATTGCTGACGGGGAAATATCCCTGCAGGAACAGCCCAGCACGGAGCAGCTCCCTGAATTACAGAGCGAGGCAGCTCCCACCAACAGACCCGGCTCTGGATCCGTGTGCGGAGGAGGCAGGAAATTGCTTCCTACAAGGAGCCAGAGCAGCTCCAGGGCTTGTCTGGAGCAGCCTGGCACTTGGGGGGGAAGCAAGGGCTGGAGCTGAGGGGTGAGCCTGGCTGCCCCTGCCCCCCGGGGCTGCAGTGCCGGGAGGTGACACGTAGTGACCTGCAGGGCTCCATGGAGGGGACCGGGCTGCTTTGAGCCACAACTGGAGGGACTCAGCACTGGCTGAGGGTGCCTGGAGCGTGTCCAGGGCAGGGAACAGAGCTGGGAAGGGGCTGGAGCCCCAGGAGCGGCTGAGGGAGCTGGAAAGGGGCTCAGCCTGGAGAAAAGGAGGCTCAGGGGGGACCTTGTGGCTCTGCACAACTCCCTGACAGGAGGGGGCAGCCGGGGGGGTCGGGCTCTGCTCCCAGGGAACAGGGACAGGAGGAGAGGGAACGGCCTCAGGCTGGGCATGGGGAGGCTCAGGGTGGGCATCAGCAGGAATTTCTTCCTGGAAAGAGTTGTCCCAGGGCAGTGGTGGAGTCCCCATCCCTGGAGGGATTAAAAAGCCAGGTGGATGTGGCACGTGGGGACGCAGGGCAGTGGTGGCCTTGGCAGTGCTGGGGGAAGGGTTGGACTCAATGCCTTTAAAGATCTTTTCCAACAATTCTGTGATTCTGCCTTCATCACAGCACTTACTTACAGAAAAACAGGGAATCTTTTTCCAGTTTGTTTCTTTCTTTGTTGATTCCCTGGAATCCAACCTGCTTCACATTGATCCCATGCCGTTTCAGGACCAGCCTCTCCGGGGTTCTCACTCCTGGGGCTGGGACATCAGGTGCCACTGGTGGTGCTCCAGGAAGCCTGTTTGTCACCCCGGTGCTGGGCTGGGCAGGGGCTCCTCCAGGGAGCATCAGCAGGGGCTGCTTCCCATGCTTCTCCTGCGGAATTTCAGTTTATTGCCGGGTTTGAGGATTTCTGCAGCAGCTGCAGGCCTGGCTCGCTCAGCTGGTGTTGTGTTGGAGCCCAGTCCTGCTGGTGCCGTGGCTGGGCAGGAGGTTTGCTGTAACCAGGGTATTTTGGGTGCTTTGTTTCTGTCTCTCCCCCAGCCGGAGCTCGCACCGCCCACGGCTGTTCCGAAGCAAATGTGTCTCGGGGAGTGTTCTGACACTGCTTGGGAGGACTCTGCCTGGGCTATTTTTGCTCAGGATGCTGTAGGGCTGCGCTCAGGCTCAGAGCCGGCTCTGCAAGGACAGGGCTGAGGCTTAGTAGGGCCCACGGGGGTGGTGCTGGGTTCCCAGATGGGTTTTGGAGGTCTGCTCCAACCTTGCCAACTCTGTGATTCTGTTTTATCATTGCATTATTTGGGGATTTGTGCTGTTTGAGATCAGAGAAAACATTTTACCCCTGGCTCAGCAGGTGCCCCCAGGATCGGGGTCTCACAGGTTCCCACAGATCTCCAGTTCCACCCTTCACCTTAATGCAGGTGTCTGAATCTGGAGTCTCTCCTTTCTCTCTGCTGTTAGTTAGAAACAGCTGAATGACGCGATTCAAAGCATGAAAAAGGTTGTTCAGCTGAGGAGCTTCCTGTTCTGGGTCTTTCAAAGGAAACAGGGAATGGTTCATCAACAGAGGGGTTTTCTGCTTGATTCCCTGCAATCCAGTCTCCTTTCCAGTGGGTAACATTTCTTTGTTAGGTGGATCTCAGAGCCCTGCTGAGCAGGGGTTTCCCCTTGGCAGGGCTCTGCTCCAGGCCAGGTCACGGCAGCGCTCCTGGCATGGAGCTGTAACAACAAAAGTCATTTAAATGTTTGAAGCAGAAGCAGAAGTTCTATTTTATATTGCTTTTTTCTACATGGTTGCACTGCGTGGCCCCAGTGCATGTTTCGTAGCAGATTTTAGGCAGCCAATAACTCCCAGTCCCTTCTCCAGCCAAGCCTGGGCTGAGCCTGTTCTCACTCGTGGTTCCCAGGCAGCTCTTGGTCCTACAGCACATCCTCATTTTCCTTCTATTCTGTCTCACAAACAGAGCTTTCCTCCATCTTTCAAACTGGTCTTACACCATTCTTATAATTTAATTTAGTGTTCCCAAGGAGAGTCTTAATTTTTTGTATATTACTGGAGTTTAACTGCCATAATAAAGGACAATTTTGAGGTGATAAAACACACTGGGAATGTCATTAAATATGCAGCAAAGGTCTGACACAATGGAATTAAGCATTAATGAATAACATACTAGAAATATTAGTCTTCCATATTAGTTTAGGTGTTCTGCTGTTGGGTTATGATGAGGGCTAATGTGAAAAAATGAAACAATAAACAAGATTAGTGAAAATAAAATTTCAAGTGATTCAGGAGCTTCTTCATGTGTAGAAAGTTTCTGAGTTAAAGCTGTTGGGTATCCACAGGGATCCTTTTCCTTGGATAAATTGTTGTCATTCCATGTTTTAATGTAATTTTATTATTGGTGCACTTTCCATTTTTACAATTGAATTACCATACTGTGGAGATGTAGTTTAAATTTGAGCCCATCTGCAGATCAGGGCAGTTGTAAACTTCTTTTACTGCCATAAGCAAGGACTTTGTAGCTCTTGGCAAACAGGGGAGTGAGGATTCCTAGGGAGCAGGATATTAATTGTTCTAGTAAAGGAACAACCATCCAATGCAGAGCCTCATTAGGACTTTGATTTAGGACACCAGGGCCCAGCTGGCATTTCTGGATCTCTCTACAGGCCGTTTTTTTTAACTTGAAGTTCCTTTTTTCTTCAAGATTTTGCGTATTCTGTGCTGATTTGGCCTCTCCATGTATTTTTTCCCTTGCAGTGTGGTAGCTCCATGCCCAGGGTGTTCCATTTCCCAGACCTGTGTGTGGGGGGTGGAGTGCAGCAGGATGAAACCCACCCAGCTCTCTGTGAATACGCCTTGATCTGGTTTAACTGGGGGGGGGGCAGAATAAATCAGTTTGTCCCCTTTTCTGCTGCATGGAACAGCAGGAGCTTTTCTATCCCTCCGCTCGTTTCCAGAGACTGAAATTCCTTTGGAGTGCCTCGGGCAGAGCTGGTGCTGGGGCAGATCACCCTGGGCATCTCCAGGCTCTGCATCCCAGCCTTTCCAGGGAGATGGACTGGAGTTCTTGGATAAATCCCTGGGATCTTGTGTTGGGAGTGTTCTGGTGGGCCCAGACCAGCCCTTGGTGAACTTCCACGATGCTGGCACCTTGTCCCTTGATGGGACAGGGGAATATTGGGCTTCCAGGTCAGGATTTACTTTGCTCACTTGTTTTACTGTGAATGGGACTGGAAATTTTGGGAATGGGACTGGAGATTTTCCTACACTTGATTAACTTCCTGAAAATCTGATGGTTTCTTGTGTGAGGCTGATGGCAGGTCCTGGAACATGGACATTGAGGCTTTATTCTGGTTTTTAGTTAAACATAAACCAAAACTTGGCCCTAAACCCCTCCCTGGGATGTGGCTTCTGCTGCAGAGCCACGTGGGAATCACAGATCAATTTCCAGCCTCTGGGCTTTGAGGATTTGGTGGGTTTGTGTCAGTTGTTTGAACAACTCTGTCCCTGCTGAGGAGTTTGGTGCAAGCTGGCAGCCCCAGCTGTATTTCAGGACCATAAAATGATCTTTTGTCATTGTGATTCTGCTTTATCAGGGAAATCTTCTCAGTTGTGCTATCCAGGTTTTCGCATGGGGAGAATCCTGACTTCTTTAAACTCAGTCTTCAGTGATACTTACTGCCACTGGTTCCTTGTCTTTTCTTGTTCAGAATATAGGAGGTGTACCATGCAGATTCAGTGCAGCTCATAAATTGTATATGCAGGGTATGGCAGGAAGTGCCAGAACCCAGCAGTGACATAGAAAATGTACAATGAAATGAAAAAAACACCTCAAACATGCCTTTGAGGTCTGTTTGGTTTCTTCCCCAGTTAATTCCTCTTCTTTGGACCCCCCAGACTTCACTTAAAGTGTTTGACTGATTTATTTCCCCTTGTGTGATGGGGGGTCCTGCTTGTTGGAGCATCATGGGGCCACAGCAGCTCTTTCTGAGGGATCAGAGCTCTCCTGCACTTGGAGACTTTTTATTTTTATTGTTTACATTACAAAGTCTAGGTACCATCTGTACTTAACCTGAGCTTTTCTCACCCTTCCCAACAAACCATCCTTAAAATCTTCGTTTTGGGGTATTTTCTGTGCTGGTGTGCAGGGAGAGGAAGCTCCTGGAATCGCTGCCAGTGGAGGAGCAGCCGAGCTGTGCCAGGGGCTTTGTCTGTTGTTCCCGTAACTCTGATAAACATCCAGGAGGCAGCTCTTGGCAGCTGCTAATTTTAAAGGAACGTATTAATCAAATTAATTGAGAGTTCCTTTTAATAATCATCAGCACCAACATAACTTCGTGACGTGGTGTTTTCAGTGTTGCTAAAAGTGATTCCCCCCAAAAGAGGATCTCTGCAGATAAATCAGCTGGAAAAGTGTTAAATTGTCTCTTTTGCTACCTGATAATCCAATTAAGTGGTGATAAGAAAAAATAGCTCCTGGAGAATTCCAGGGAAGCAGAATAATGTACTTAGCGTTGTAGCAGAATCCAAATAGCACATGATCAGGGGTATCCATGGCTACTGGAGCAGCACTTTGATTCCCAGATCCGTGCATCACCTTAACCTCCTGCGCTGGGTGTTCAGTGCCCCGGCCGGTTTAACCGTGAGAATTCTCCGGGGCCCTCAGGCACGGCTCAGGGGCTGCCAGGGGTGGCAGGGGCTGCCAGGGGATTGTCCAGGCTCTGTCTGTCCCCAGCTCCTGTGTGCTCCCCCACGCCGCTGGTTCGGCCCCTGCCTGCCCCGGCTGCGGGAGCTGGAGTGTCCTGCGATGGGGCCTGACCTCCGTCCCGGCTCTGACACAGGAAAACTCCTCACATGCTCAGCCTTCGGAGGGCTTGTGCTGTTGGATCTCACTCCACAGTGGGTGGATGGGCTCTGTGTATCGACCCTTTATCCCAGCAACGTGAGCGTGTTGGTTACTTCATGGTGTGGGATCCGCAAATTCATGGGATCATAAAGTCCTGTGATGGTTTGGGTTGGGAGGCACCTTAAGGATCTTCTTGTTCCACACTTCCTGCCATGGGCAGGGACGCCTTCCACTGTCCCAGGCTGCTCCAAGCCCTGTCCAGCCTGGCCTTGGACACTGCCAGGGATCCAGGGGCAGCCACAGCTTCTCCAGACATGTCAGAGCAGCCCCCGCTCAGTCCCGGGGTGTCTTTGGCTCCCAGGCTCTCATCCACTGCCACAGCACTTTGTGCTGCTTAGAGCATTTGTCACTTCCCCAGGCCACCAGGGGTAATGAATTCCAGCAGGAATCCTGTGACAGGATTCCGAATTTGCAACTTCCATGTTTTTACCACTTAATTCCCTCGGAGGTTTTTCCCTCGGAAGTGCTGTGAATTAACCTGACAGTTTCAATAACTGTGCACGTTTCCTGTGGTAATGGGATGTGGGGTGAGGATATGAAAGCTGAACTTACTGCATTGTGCCTTTTGGACAATAAACACCCAGTTCCCTGGGCACTCTGCTTGCTGAGGGGTGACAAAGGGCGCTCTGATGTTTGCCATTTGTCCGTAATTCCTCCTGTCCATTTATCCATAATTCCTTTGACCAGAGGTGGTGCCAAGGCTAGCAGGGTACCAGGTCATCTGCTCCTTTCGGGAAAGCTCTCCCACTCCCTGGATTGAGAGCAGCTCCCCATCCCGAGGGGCTGAGCCCACGGTGTCTGCCCAGGGCACCCTTCCCAGGTGGGCAGCTTAAAACAGAGCTCTGGTTTTCGCCCTCCCCACTGGACAGCAGGGAAGGCAGGAGCTGACCTCCCAAAGGGAGTGGAAAACTCTCTCAAACAGGCTCTGAGACTGCCCTCTCAAATTCCAGACTGTTTCCTTTCCCCACCCTGGCTCCTCTCTCCTTTCAGAAGCCCCTGGAAATCACAGCTTCGGCAGCATATGCTGCATTAGAGGGTTTTTGCTGGCTGTGGAAGCCTGGCCACAGCTGTGGCTCTGTCCGAGGCCGCTCGGTTCAGCCGTGACCATTGTCCACAACAACAGGAGCTTTGGCTCCTCCGTGCAGGCCGTGGGTGAGTGACCCACACAGCAGATGTCATTGCTGCAGGGTGGCTGCAGAGCCAGCAGCCTTCCAGCCATCCCAGCCCCTTTTCCAAGCACTTCCTTCATGTTGGTCACATTCACTTAATATTAAATAACTGTATTTTTTTTTAAATTACAGTTTTGCGACAACAGCGTGTCACCTGGTTGGGAGAGTTGTTCTTTTCCCCTCTGGAGTCACAGATTCTTTAATGTAGGTAGACTCTTATCTGCAGAGGTACCGCTGTCCTGGGTGTGGGTGAGAGGTGTTTCTGCCTCTCTGCACACCGGGGGTGGTTGTTTATCAGAATCACGGGCTGATAGAAGGGGTTGGGTTGGGAGGGGCCCATCCAGTGCCACCCCTGCCGTGAGCAGGGACGATGCTCAGGATGCTCAGGACCAGGGCTGGCTGGGGGTTGTGCTTTTAACCAGCTGGAATCCCTGCCAAGTGGGATGCTTTGGGAAAGCTGGAGAGCACTGCTCGTGGGTTTGGGTTCATTCCATATAATTTTGACTGGGGAAAATAGAAAGAGCATTTAAAACTGTTCAGATTTTTGAACTCACTGGCAGTGAGACTTTCGATCTTCATTTAAAATGAAGTTTATTTTAAAAACGTGGTATTGTTTGCTTTTAAAGGAAAAAAAAGGCTGCAGAAAGCCCAGGTTGTGATAATTGTGAAACAAAATTAAATGTTTTATGTGAGTCAGAGAATAACTTGGGGGTTATTATTCTCCTTTATTCTTTCCCAGCCTTTCCTTTTCACTGTTTTATTTATTGTTCTTGAAACAATCGTTTTCCCCCTGAGTGTTTGGAGCAGCCGCTCCAGAAGACCTCCCTTGCCTTCAGGCAGCTGCTGCAGCTCAGCTTCTCTCTGTCAAAAATCAGGGAAATCGAGCCTGACCTGCCTTGTGAGGGGCTCAGGGATGTGCACAAGAGCTGGATTTCCCCATTTCCAAGCAGGAGTTTGGTTTTCCCGGCTGTCCCGTGGTTCTCTCCGGGTGCTGCCGTGGCTGCTTTGCCCTGGGATGGGGAGGATGCTCCGGAGTTGAGCCACCCCCTTCTCCAGGTTCTTCACCCACCAACACCTTCTCAGGTGCTTCAATTACCAGGACTTTTAATTCTGGGTTTTAAAGCCTATCTGTGAATCTCTGTCTTTTAATTAACTCATCCCCACTGCTGGTTTTTATTAAGAGCTCTGATACGTTGTTAATTAACACACTGTGCACTACGGTGAGGAGGTTGGTATCAAAGATGCCGTAAAAGATGAAAGTGTTTACTACTGAGAAACAAAATAATTACGGCAAAAGTTGTGTTTTCATCTGCCAGCAACAACCAGAATGTCAGTGGAGATGGGATTTTTTTTTTAAATTTTACTTTCTCTAAAACAAACTAAGCAACTCTAATATGGGAACTGTGCTAAAAGTGAGCATTTGTTGGTCTGCCTGTAGGTATCTGTAGCTGTGCTGATGCTCTTTGCTGTGTTCCATGGGTGTTTATGAGAAGTCCCATTCACACACCTACTTTGTCTTGAGGCTCCAGTATTTAGGTCTCTCTGTCCTGTTTGGAATGAGTGAGGATTTCTTGCACAGTGTGGGTTTTGCCAATATCTTAACTTTGGCTGTTCCTATTCCAGATAAGTCATTCCAGTGGAAGCATTTTCCCCCAGGAGCCCCCGGGTTGCAAAATCAAAAGGAATCTCAGCCCTTCACTGAGATAAAACCTGCCCAATACACTGTCAGCACCTTTTGCCTCTCAGCCTGTTGTTTTGGGGCTTTATTCATCAGTTTAAGCTTGTTCGGGTTGCTGTTGTTTCCTTTTTTAATTCCTCTCCTTTTCATCCTTCCACTGCCCACGTCTTTGCTTATTTTGCTTTTCTACCGTGGGTTGGGCACAGCCTGTGTAATCCCTGACCCTCCCCGGCCATGCAGGCTGTGGGTATCGGAGCAGGAATTGCACGGATCCCTCTGGAAGCTGGCCATGGAGTGCCTGGATGCGCAGTGATCCCATGGGAACATGCCTCCCCTGCCAGGCTCCCCTGCGGGCTCTGCATTCCCCACTGCCTGTCCTGTGCTCTCCCCTGACGCTGCTTTTCCTCCTCTGAAGGTCCCTCTGTCCTTTGTTCTCTGGCACAGGTGGGCTCTGCATCGCCCAGTCCCTGAAGATCCCCCAGGACCGCAAGGACAAGAGCATCGACTTCGATAAAATCATCCGGCAGCTGCTGGAGACGCCTAACGCCAGGGCCATCGTCATCTTCGCCAATGACGAGGACATCAAGTAAGGGTGGCTGGGGGACCCATCCCGGGGGCTCTGCAGGACAGGGAGAGCAGCAGAGCTCTGAGGGAGGGAGGGAGAGGTCTGTTGGTGGGAGCCACGGGGGGATGTGGAGTTGGGAATGTGGGGGAAGCACCAGGCACGAGGCTGCTGCTGCCCTGGCTCCTGGGGTGCCCAGACCATGCTGGAGGGACAGGAATGGGGACCAGGATCTGGGAGCTTTTCCTGTCATGGGGTTACTCGTGTTGCATGACAGAGCTGACCTTTCCTCTCAGAGGAATTAAGAACATGCCCCCATCTCCAGGCTCACTCTGCTTTGTGTAATTCATTAATTCAGAGTCTGTTTTATGGCAAATGAAAGTTAATGGTGATAAAGTGACTTGGATGCTCAAGGTTAAACCACATGGAATGGGCTCATAAAATAACACAAAGAATATTTTGTATTTCATTACTCACTTGCGTATTCTGGGTCCAGAATTTGAAATTAGGTTAAAATTGTGATGGAATCGTCAGTTGCTGAGAGGCTCAGTCCCACAAAATGAGACAAAAAGAATTTAGGAAGAAGTTTCAGTAAAGTCAGTGGAAAAACTCTTACGTTTTAGTGGAATCAGTAACTCAGTCATGGGATATAGGAATTTAAAGAGAAGTCCCATTGGTGCTGCATGGATCATGAGATGATTTGGGCTCGGAAGGACCTTTGAAGATCATCCAGTTCCACCCTTCCCTGGCCCAGGCTGCTCAGAGCCCTGGTGATGCAGAGTGTCCCAAGCCCCTGAGCTCTGCTGGGTTCGGGAATGTGCAGTGCCTGTTCATCAGAGAGTCAGCCAGCTCGGAAAAGACCTCTGAGCTCATCGAGTCCAGCCCTTCTGCCATTGCCACACACCATCTTCTGAAGCAACTCCACAATTAAATAAAATCATGTTGCAAACCCAATGTTCCTTTCCACAGGCAAATCCTGGCGGCTGCCAAGAGGGCGGATCAGGTGGGGCATTTCCTGTGGGTGGGCTCGGACACGTGGGGCTCCAAGGTGAGCCCGCTGCTGCAGCAGGAGGACGTGGCCGAGGGAGCCATCACCATCCTGCCCAAGAGAGCCACCATCGAGGGTAAGAGCCTGTCCTGCCCCTCCTCCTGCTCCTGTCCGCCCTGCCGAGTGTTTGGGGGTGACAAACGTGTGCGCACAAACAGCGTCAAGTTCACGGGACACGTCTCCATCTCCTGATTCTCCCCTGAACGTCCGTGTTCCTCGTGTGGAGACTCCAGGCTGTTTCCCCAGCTGGGGAGCTGCCAGCGGTTGGTTGTCAGGGGCCTGATTTCAGAGCTTGCATTAGGCTGTGGGGGGATGTGACAGGGCTTTATCACTGAGAAGAGAAACCCAACTGATCTGAACCTGTCATGTACATACAGGGGAGGGAGAATCTTGGGCAATTGATGTCTCCTCTCTGAACAGAGAAGTTTTCTACTGAAGGAGTAAAACTTCGTTTTTCAAGCAGTGGTTTCCATTTAAACTCAGCTTAACTTTCATTTCAGATCAAGCACTGTGTTTATCCATATTGCTTGTGTGCTTCAGAAATACCCACACTTGTACGAGTGCACGTGTATGGCCAGTTTTGGGAAACTTGTTTTACTTAATCCCTTTGTTTCTCAACTTTCCTTTGTGCTCTGCAGTGTTTGTTGTCTGATCTCGCCTCAGTTTGTTAATCCTGTTGTGTGTAAAGGTGCTTCAGCATCCACATGGCTTCCTCTGGGCACCAGAGAGGTTGATCAGCGTCTGTACTCTCTGGAATATGGAGGGAAAGTTGTTTCCAGGGCGGGCACTGAGTAAGGAAACCCAACTCCTCTGCTGGCCCTGGTGGGGCGGGGTCTGTGGACATCGAACACATTGCCCACATTAAAAGGGGTTCCGGTGTCTTCACTGCCTGCAAAACCAAATATTTGCATTTTCCCTGTGCCTGCACTCCCTGCTCATCAGTTATTCCTCTCAGGTAGATCATCTGCTTCATTCTTTTACATTTTTAACCCCCCGAGGCACTCTTGGATGTTATTTCTCCGTAAATACAGAAAGTTGACAGACAATGAAGTGGTTTGTTTCTGAAAAGCAGGATATTTTAATAAGCTTTTCACACTGTCTGTATTCATCCCTGAGGGTTTCTGACACAGAAACGAAAATTCTGTCAACAGTGCGCAGAAACAAAAACTTTCCACGTTTGTTTGTTTTAAAATATTTTCCTTTTACGTTGCACATTAAACCCATCGTGGGAGGCGTGAGGGGCTTTTGGACACAGTGAGCGAGGATGGCAGAGTGGAAGAGTTCAGGTATGGAAGGTCAGTTAAATAAGAGTTATAAACATCAGTGTATCTGGTGTAGCTGCAAAAAAATTGTGTTTATTGAGCCTGCAGATATCTCCTTATTCAGTGGCTCTGCTGGAGAGCTGCCTGAGGTTGGCTGGGTGCGTTTGGACTCGTGGCCACATGGGCTGGGGGATGACTGTGGTGCCCAAATTACGTCTTGCCTCCAAATCTCTGTAACTGAGGTATCCTTTAGGAGCAGACACACATTTTGGGGTCTGTGTGTTCCATGAGCCTTTCTGGGAAGGAAAAGCCTTGGGCAGGAGTGGGTGCTGTGCCTGGGGGAGGGAGGCAGAGCGAGGTGTCCCCGTGCAGAGCAGAGGGTTCCTGGCTTGGACCTGGCCACTCCAAAGGCTCGGGCTGGTTCCTGCCCTCCCCAGTCCCATCCAGCCATCCCTAATTGCCATCTGGATGTGCCATCTGCTCCTGCTGTCACAGGGGCGGAGGGGTGGTTAAGGGAACAGAGCGCATCCCGGTGCTACTGGAGCAGTTTTCCAGATCCCACATGTCCCCTTTTGGCCTGATCCCATTTCTGTCTCATTCACCAAGAGAACAGCCAGTGAATGTGTCAGGAATCCTCAGGCACTGGTGTTTCCGTGCTCAGGGAGGCCCTAATCCCTCTGGACTGCTGCCTTCCCCGTGCTCAGGCAGGCTGCTGCAGGTTGTTCTGTTTTCCTTTCTGTTGTTTTAATTTCGTTTGGCCACGAGACCCAAAGAAAGGAATTAGACATTTTAATGTCATTCTTTCATCATCCAGAAATGAACATTTGCTTCCTAAAATTCAGCAACGCATTTCTTTTGATGAGGGCATAAAATAGAAGAAATAAGGCACCTTGATTTTGCCTGCAAGTGGAAGGACACAAACTGCAAGAGCAGACTGGGGCCCAGTGCCTTGAGCAGATCCCAGCCCAGGCCCCTTCCATGCAGCATCCTGGGGCTCCCAGGCTCCAGGTCAGGGCCACAGTGAAGCACCAGCTCAATTCCCACTGGATTTAGTGAAAATCTGTGTTAGAGCCATGAATGAGGGGGTTGCCCTTATTTTACTCCTCAAAAGCATCTCTTCTTTTTTTTCCTTTCCTTTTATTGCTGTCTTAAGTAGTGTTTGGAATACGTTGGAAAAAGATTCCTAAGAAACCTTGCTGGAAGCAGAGAGATCACTGCAGCTCCCGTGCCTTGAGCTGAATGTTGACACTGCCTCTTCCCCCAGCAAAGGGAATAATGTTTGGCTGATCAGCCAGGGACTGTTCAGCTGCCCTGGAAGGGGATGTGCCTGCGAGTCCAGGGTGCACGGCACACTTTGCATTAGCAGGGCTTTGTCTGTAGAGCTGTTGGTCACACAAGTCACAAACTGAAACACTCATTGTACAGAAAAAAAAGCATTTTTCAAATAATTCTTCACCCCCAGCCATGACTTCAGTTCAAAATACAGGTGAGAAGTGCAGGTGTGCTGTGGTTTTACACCTGTGTCCATAGGTACCAGCTGATGTTCCTGTTTTTCTGGCAGTGGGAATATCCCAGCAGCCTCTGACTCCAGAGGAGGCCTAAAGTGTTTGGCTTTTTGTAGGATCAGGCCCCAGATCCAGAGTTATTTGTCTTGGTACTTGATGTCACTCTTGGGACAGAATTTTCTTTGCCACAGTCCCATGGGGGGGATTTAGGAAATCATTAGATGAACTGAATTCATTCATCTTAAGTCAGTCTTAATATAGCCTGATTGTGTTTGATGTAATTATGCTGAAAGGATAAAGCTGCATTTTATTTGCATAATTGCAGTAGACAGTGAGCCAGAGAAGTGCACATGAAAGAGGAATCACTCCTTGGGAAGTTGGGAACACGCTCCACTGGCAGCTCAGCCGGGTACAGGGAACTTGAAAGGCTTGGAGAGGCTTTCAGAGGAAAAAAGCAGATCGTATTTATTTATTTATTCATTTATTAATTCATTTCTTTATTTACAGAGCACCGTGGCAGCAGGGTGTTGTACCCTGGTTCTTGGTGCTCTTCCAAAGCAGAGCTGTGCCGGGCCCTCCTCACGTGGGAGGCGAGCCCCATGCTGAGTCCCAGAAATTGTTTTCCTCTTAACCTCAGCTGTGAGCAGCGTGCACAACGGTCTCCTCAGCTCTTCCTTTCTCTTGCTGCTGCACCTTTTCCTGTGCAATATTTATCAGACTGGGCAGCTCCCTGTGGTTCCCAGTCCCTGTTACTGGGAGCAGTTGTTACAGCCAGTGCTACTGACTGAGCACTTCCAGAGCTCCGGGTTTTCCTCCAATGCTCTTCTTTTGAAAGAGCCTTCCTTGCCTTTCTCACGTGTGTGTGCTCTGTCCTCATGGACACCAGCTCCCAGGGAGATGGAACCAAGGAGGGGAGCAGCTGTAAGAGAAATACAGAGGATAATGCAGAGATTTGATCTTAATTATTTAGAAAGTCTGGCAAAAGCTTTGCTGATGTGGAAAAAAACCAGTCTTTACTGTCTGAGCTCAGAATTGATGCAGCTGAACAGTGGGATTCAAGTAGATTTCAGATTAATGATTCAATTCCAGAGGCTGTGGATGGGGCTGAGGCTGGAGTTTGTGAAGCTCTGGGCTTGAAGGTTGAGGGATGGCTCAAATCCAGTACAGGGATGTGCTCAGATGTTTTAAAAAATAAAAACTGCAAATGCTGCAAACCAGCAAAACTGTCCCTGGAATTTTCAGTTGTTTGTCTTCTAGAGAGATGGTGAACCCTGCTTTGTTTTCATTTCCAGCAAGAGCTGGTCTGCTCCTTTTTTGTTTGGGCGGTATGAACTCGGGAAAAAACAATGAAAGAGTGGCGATTTAAGCAAAACTGAGAATGAAATTCTCTGTCCCTGTTTAGTGGCTCTGAAGTGTTTTACCTTCACGGCCCCAGTGTGGCAAAGGGAAGGAGCTCAGGGTTCATTTTCCTCTGTTAGAGACCGTGTTGGATTGTACCCAGTGCTGTAAACAGGGTCGCACTGCCCTGCATCCCCCGGGATGTTCCCTGGGAATGAGGTGCTGCCCGCAGCCCTTCCTGCCTCTCGCTCAGGGGAGCAGCAGGCTGGCCTAAATTGCATAATCATACTTGTAAAATACTTCGCTTTGGGTATGTTTTGTTTGTTTACAGCCTGGTGCAGGGTCTTTTCCAGTTCTCTGTTGTTCTCCAGCTTTTTCTGTGTCCCTGGGGCGTGAGCCATGTGCTTTTGAGAGAGGAACTGGGATGGAAAGATGTGGCTGCAGGGGTCTGTTCCTCCAGGGCTGTGGGGCTGCAGCCTGGCTGGAGCAGAGCCCAGGAACGCCAGCAGCCAGAGGGGGCCCCAGTCCCGAGGGAAAAGGCATAAGAGGTGCAGCTTGGACCATCAGTCCCTTGGACCATCGCTCCCAGATTTGCTTACTCTCCCCATTACCTGCCCTGAATTCCCTCTCATCCCCTGGCCATCCCCCCCCCCGACCTGTTTTCCTTCCCACTCAGCTGAAGGGCTCCAGCTCTGGGGTCTGTCCTTCCTCCCTTGGCCCCTCCAGGCTGGCTGGGACCAGTGGGGCCAGGTCGGTGTTGTGTAGATAAATATTGGCTTAAGTGTGTGGGTGTGGTGGTGCCCAGTGTCCCGAGAGGGATCCGTCTGGAAATGCTGGAGGTCGGGGCATGCAGGGCCTGTTCCTGGCAGGAGGGTTGCACATTCCCTGTGGAATCGCAGTGCTGAGCTTTACAGGGCTGGAGCAGAAGCTGGAGGCAGCACTGCGGGTGGGGTGTCACACGGACTCCTTCCCTCCCAGCTCACACATTCGGGGTTCTGCTGGAGTGACCCCCTGGCCGCTGCGTGGGGCTCGGGCACCGCGCTGCGCTTGGGGTTTGTGAGGCGGTTTGAAGGGGTGGTGGTTTCAGGGTGTTAGAGAGAATTATCTGCCACTGCTCGGTGCGAGGCACAGCCCATAACCAGCACGGCATTAACAAGAAATCCTGCCCCAAATGGGGCTTGAACCAAATGCTGCTGCTGCTGCTGCTTCCAGCGCAGAAATGAGGTGGGAAGCTCTAATTGGACCATAAAGAACTGCTGTAAAATAGAGATTTAGGAGCTTTCTCTGGGGCCCCTTGAAGTGAAATGAGCTGCTCACTCAACCCCCGGCAGATCTGGCACTGCCAGAATCCAGGATCTCTGCTGGGATCCAGCTGCTGCTCATCGTGTGGGATTTGTGTCTCTAGGTCTGTGGTGTGGGTGCTGCTCCCCGAGCTTCGCTGGCATTTTCCCTTTGCTGTTCCCGTTCAGCTGTGATTCCAGGACACTGGGGATGGTGTGGGTGTTCTGAGAGAGGGCGGTGAGCACATGGAGACACACAGGGAGGGCTGGTGCTGTAGGAGGAGATCATCCCCAGAGGAACACACAGCTATTGATCACCCTTCAGATGGATCATCACTTCTGAGATACCCTGAATTGCATCTTCTCAAGACCAGTTTTCCTCTCGATGATGTGACACGGGAGCTGTCAGTTGGATGTGTTTGGGCAGAGTATTTCCAGCCAGAAAGGAGGAAGGACTGTATTTTTAGGAAGCTGCTGTTTGTGCGCGGCAGCTCCAGGGGACCCCCAGGCCTGTTCTGCGGGGGGCTCTGATGCGTGCCCGTGCTGCGGCAGCGTTTGCAAGGAGCAAATGTCTGCATCACACACCAAAAGTGCTTTCACTGGGCCCGTGTCGCGTGTTTATCGTGGCTGTGTGCTGCCTGAGCAGCTGCTGGTTCCCACCCTGGCTCTCACCATGGCACCCAGAGCATCCCAGGAAAGTTCCCCGCAGGCTCCAGCCCCTCTCTGCTGGGGCTCCACACCCCCAGACACACCAGGAGCGTGTCGCTGACATCTCTGGGTGAGGCAGGCTCAGGCACAAAGGGAAATGTGCTGATTTTAGGAAGTGAGCAGAGGTTTGAAAGGCTTGTCTTGTTTGTTTCCCTGCGCCTTTGTCTTCTCGTCTGTATTGTTAATGCTTCACTGATTATAGGCTTTTGAAAGTAATAGTTTAGGAAATAATGCACGTAATAATACACATAATTTCCTTAAAGATGATACAATGAGTGCAGAAGTGCCCACTTCACTCCTGCTGGGTTTGCAGATCTGCTTCAGGAGCATGTTTTCATTCTGTTGACTTGACTGCATGACAACAAAGGGATGGGAAAGGATTTAGGAAAAGCTGCTCCTTGTAGCCCCCTGTGCTGGCTCCTCGGAAAGGGAAGCAGAAGTCAATAGATGGATGGCCTGGGTCCCCTGCTGAGGCTGGATAAACACAGCCCTTGAGTCTCTCAGCTGTAGGTGCAGGCTGGTGAGGAGCTGGGAGCTGGCCAGGGAAGATGCTGCTCTGTGCAGCTGAAGGGAAAGACCCGGGAAGGGGAGCTCGGGCTCTGTTTCCATTGCATGGCTCTGTCCATCTGAAAGGAATTCCCTTGTTCCTGCTAATGCAGCCCTGATGGAACCTCTCACTCCGGTTTGTCTCTGAGCCCTCCCGTGCACACCCAGCCACAGCTTTTGCACCTGCGGCTTTCCTCCCGTTAGCCCACAATTAATGAGGTGACTAATCGCATTTAATAGAGAAGGGCCAGGCAAACTGATGCAGTATAGAAAAAGGCAGGGGAAAAAGTTCAAGAAACCCCTGTCAGAGGGCTCTTCCAGCTCGGTGGGGCTCAGCAGTGGCTGCTCCTGGTGCCTCCCACCTTCCAAAGGTGATTGTGTTAGAGCTGGTGGGAAGTGGGAAGCGAGTGAGGGGCCTCGAGCTGATGATTGCTGCTGAAAGAAGAACGGTGTAATTGCTTGTGAAGAGTGCTGAGGCCTAATTAGAGCCGGTGCTGTGCTGCCACGCTGGCCACGAGCACCTGCAGTGCCTGGGCAGGTACAGCCCCAGCACCTCCGCCTCTCTGAGCAGGGGCTGGGACTCGGCTTCTCCCCACAGTGACACCTCCCTGAGCTGCCCCGGGGATCCCTGAGCGAAACCGGGCTTTCACTGCTGCTTGTCTCTCAGGTCTCTTCCCTGGGGTGCTCGCAGTGGCTCACCGGTGCAGGGTAGCCCTCAGTCCCCCTTGTCAATCACAGAATATCCTGAGCTGGAAGGGACCTGCAAGGATCGAGTCCTAAATGTAACGAAGAAATCCTTCTAATCTTTGTTTTCAAGTTTGGCTTTTTGTTTCTCTGTTTAATTACTGCTTCCCATAGCATAAATTTCCAGAGAAAAATATTCCAGATCTGCTGGGATGAGTTGGTTTTTTTGGTAGCTTTGGGCAGGTTTATTGTAGCAAAGGCAGGAAGAGGTGAGGCCTCGTTAGCTGAGGCTGCTCTGCTGCCATGGGCGTGCCTGACCCAGAGCTCTTCAGCTCTCTCACGGCGATTTTCAGTGACACAACACTGCTTCAGGTATTTGTCTTTCCTGTTTCTGGTAAAGTTTGCGTTGAGCACTTCATTTACACAGGGCCAAGCTCAAATGATTTAGTGCAATACTGCAGCAACTTAATTCTGTGGAATCAAATTGGTTTGCTTTATCTAAAAAACCTGAAATCTAAACCACACCTGAACTGTCTTTGACCTCCTTAGAATTTAAATGATATTTTTAGTTATGGCAGTTATTTGAAATGCTGATGTGTCAGTCCCCAAAGAGGGAATACTTGTCTCGAGTATTGCCACTTGAAATTTTGGGAAGCCACACAGATGTTCATCTCCTCATTATGGAAATAATGTATTTGGTTAATGTGTTGGTATGAAGAGAGGGGAATACAAATTATCTTGCAACTTGAGAGCCATTTAAAAGTTTCCTTATATTTAGGCAGCCTCAGGCATCTCTCCCCAGCATCTCTGACACAGCCAGGCCTGGGGTGGCTCTGCCAGGGCACTCCGGGTTCAGCCTCGCCTCAGCAGCCAGGGAGGGGCTGTTGGATATTGATCCTCTTGGAATTCCGTGTTCTGCTCCTTGGGGTGGGCTCGAGGGTCTCTGGGTGCTGTGGTTGGAGCTGGATGGGTGACATGGGGGGAGCTCTGAGCCAGGAACTGGCCACGGGACTTGCCTGGTGGTCCCCAGCGCTGGCCAGGATCCCAGAGGGAATGCTGGGGGTGGGATACCCCTGCAGAAAAAGACAATAGTGGTGGAGGATGAGGATGGGTGCTTAGAGCATGCTCTGCCCCTGAAATACTTGCATCAAATTGGAAATGGATTTTGCTCTCCCTGGAGGTGCAGGGAGTTCCCAGGAGGAGCCCTTGGGGTGCTGTGGGTGTTCCTGTGCGGGGTCCCCTGGCCTTGGGGGCAGCCTGAGGGAGGGTTCCAGGCCTGCCAGCCCCAGAAATCCCCCCCATTTTCTCTGCTGTGCCTGTCCCGGTCTGAGCAGTTGCTCTGGCTGGTGTTTGACGTGACTGCTGTGCACAGAGGGAGCTGGGAGTGGGGTGAGCAGCCTCAGCTGAGCAGAGAGTGGGGAGGAGGGAGAGAACAGCAATTATCTCCCTCTGCTCACCTCCCTGCACACTCTGGCATTGTTCAAGCTGCCTGAGAGTCAAGAAACCAGCTGTCAAATAGCAAGGAACTTGTGTTTTGTAAAAGGGCCTAAGGAAAAAAGGGAAGGATGTGATGAGCAGGTTGGGTTCTAATTTGAGTGAGTTGAGGTTGCTCAGGGAGAAGAGGAAGCTCTGGGGAGATCTTGGAGCCCCTTCCTTTACCTGAAGGGGGTTGCAAGGAGGCTGGGAAGGGATTTTTCACAGGGGCATGGGGTGACGGGACAAAGGGGAATGGCCTGTGAGGGAGGAGGGCAGATTGGAATGAGACACTGGGGAGAAATTCCTGTGAGGGTGGGCAGGCCCTGGCACAGGGTGCCCAGAGCAGCTGTGGCTGCCCCTGGATCCCTGGCAGTGCCCAAGGCCAGGCTGGACGGGGAGCCTGGGACAGTGGAAGGTGTCCCTGCCCATGGCAGGGGTGGCACTGGATGGGCTTTAGGGTCCCTCCCAATTTTCTTGGGCAGGTCTGTCTCGAGGGGAGTGTGCAGTGAGGCTGGCAGTGTCTGCAGTGGTCTGAGCCGAGCCCTGGCTCCTGTGCCAGCCATGCCCTGGCTGCCCTGGGCCCAGCTCTGGCTCTGCAGGACACAGGCACCACCTGGGCAGAGCTGCTGCTGTCCCCAGCAGCGTCCCCGTGCCAGCAGTGGGGCTGGCTGTGCTTTGGGGCTCTGGCTGTGTATCGGGGGGCAGCTGGCACACACATCCCAGGCTGCACAGCTCTGGGGACACTCACTGCAGTTCCTGCTGCTGACATGGAAACACTGAGAGAGAGACAGGGACGGGGGGAAAATGAACTCTGGGTGTGAAGGACTCAATGTGTGAGCGCTGCAGCCAGGCTGGGCAGAGCAGCCCCTTGGATTTCCATTGCATTACCATTCTTTATTATGATTTTAACCTGTTGAGCATCTCCAGGAGTTGCTGCAGTCGCTGCATCCCAGCAGAGAGGGATTTCTGTATTTTCACCCTCATTTAAATTATGCAGGTGGGTGACTGGAGTTTAACCGCTTTCGAGGAGACGCTCGGAGCGTTTTGTCAGCGGCTGCTGTGCAGGGAGCAAAAGCACTCTCGTGTTCTGCATTTAGACCTCCTGGATCTCGGGTTTTGCTGCTCTGCATTATTAAAAGGGAACAGGCCATCTGTGGAGCAGCTTCTGGTAAGAAGAGTGGGAAGCAGGAACTTGGGAAACGGGTGGGAGAAACACCCAGTCGGTGGGAAGGGACCCTAAAGCCCATCCAGTGCCACCCCTGCCATGGGCAGGGACACCTCCCACTGTCCCAGGCTGCTCCAAGCCCCAATGTCCAGCCTGGCCCTGGACACGGCCAGGGATCCAGGGGCAGCCACAGCTGCTCTGTTATTTGGTGAACAGCTTTTATAAAAGCTTTTAGCTCATCTTCAGGTGTGAGGAAAAGGAGTTTTTCATGGATAAAGGTCCTGCCAAAACAAATTGCCCATTTCCAATGGGCAGCAGGAAAGGATGAATTCCTGGCAGAGGCATTCTGCTCCAGGAGGTATTTTTGTGTGTCTGGCCTGGCTCTGGTGATGCTGGTTCCAGGAGGCCCTGCTCCCTGCTCGCAGGGGTGGGTTGGTGAGCAGTGTTCCTCCCTTGGCTGGCACTCTGCGCACTGCAATTCATGGGGAGTTGTTCATTCCCGCAGCAGGAGCCCTTTGAGGGAGAAGTGCAGTGTTCAGCTGAGCTCAGAGCACTGGATCTGAGCTGTGTAACCAGCCCGGGTGACTTTCTACCTGTGCCAGCCTGGGAAGTCCCTCCGGGGCTGAAAATGCACAATCTCCGTGTTTTTTGGGGCCTGGGGCTCTCCAGAGCATCTGTGGCAGCTCTGGGGCCTGGCTTTGGTCCTTTTGTTGTTCATTAACAAAGGGAGGCTCCCCCTGCTCCAGCTGGGGGAGGGTCCTGGGGCCATCCAGAAGCCCAAGGCAGCAGGAGAGTCCGGGGATGGGGCTGAGCTCCCGGGTGTGCCCAGCACCTGCTGCAGCAGCTGAACCCCCCCAGCTGAGGGGGTGCCACTGAAAATGGAAGTAGAGGGACAAATTCAGGGGGTTGTGCTGCTGATGGTGATACACAGGGGAGCTCTCAGGGAGTGAGAGGCGCCTGAGGGCTGTGAAACGTAGAATAATGAATAATAACACAGTTGTACATTAACCTTTCCCTGACAGGGCTGCCTCAGACACCACCTGGGTCATGATCTCGCTGCCCTGGCAGCTGTGCCATTTTATAAAGTGATAACGAGGGTGCTTAGCCCATAGCTAGCTGTTTCCCTAATAGAACCTTTACAGCCTAAAATCCCCCGTTTGCCCTAAGTGGAATTTCCTCTGTGTGTGTTTTGTGTCACGGATATAAAAGTCAGATGTGACCCCACCTGAAATACCCTTTTGCACAGTTATAATAAGCAATTACTGAAAAAGAAAACAGCTGCAAAGCACTTTCATGGCATGGTGGAAGTTAATAAAATCATGTCTATTATGGCCTTTATACTGAGCAAGAAGGTCAAAAAAATATCTGTAGACTGTCTTAATAACACCCCACGGTGTGTGGTTGGGCAACATCCTGAAATCTGCAGAGAGACTTGCTGCCCTAAAATTGATCCTGTCATTCCACACCTAATGCCTTTATCCCAGATTTAATGCCAGTAAATGAAACTGCTTTGGGTTAAATGCTAGGGAAATTGGAAAAGTGTTTGAGGAGCTGCTTTCAACTCATGTGGCGTCAATAATTATAGCAGGTGATGATTTACTACGTGGGGAAATAACTGGCTGTCAGTAGTGGGGACATCCTTGGGACTAAATAGAAGAATAAAAATATCATAAACTGATCACATCACCGCTCGCGTGAAATTGGGTCAATATGTTGGATTTGCTCTCGCCTGGGCTGAGAATGAAAGTACTTGAGGCACATGGGAAATGCAGTGGGTCAATAATTTTGTGGTTTAATTAGGCTTAATGATTTTCCTTATTAAATAACCCCTGAGCCCCTGAAGTCCCTTGTGACACGTGAGGGGATGGTTTGCGGCGTGTGCCGGTGACACGGCAAACCAGAGGTGACACAAGTGCCTCTAAACTCCTGCTGTGTCCATGCCGATGGCACCTTGGCTCCACAAGCCACCCCTGCTGTTCTTGCTGGAGGTGCTGTGAGCTTCCCTTGGCTGCTGCCGGTGTCTCTGGTGCCAGCCCAGCGCTGGATCCCCTGATTTAATCTTTATTTTCACGGGGTGTTGCTTTTCCTGGGTGCCCCCTGCCTCTGTCCTGCAGCCCATCCCTTCCCCTGGGTGTGCTCCTGACCCTTTCCTGGTGACAGACCCCTGCTGCCAGGCTCCCTCTGTCCTGTCCCTTCCCCTGGGTGTGCTCCTGACTCTTTCCCGGTGACAGACCCCTGCTGCCAGGCTCCCTCTGTCCTGTCCCTTCCCTTGGGTGTGCTCCTGACCCTTTCCTGGTGACAAACCCCTGCTGCCAGGCTCCCTCTGTCCCTTCCCCTGGGTGTGCTCCTGACTCTTTCCCGGTGACGGACCCCTGCTGCCAGGCTCCCTCTGTCCCCGAGCTGCCCGTGGCAGAGCCGGAGCCTGGTTTGTCCTCCCGAGCACCTGCAATTCCCAGCACTGCCAGGGAGCCGAGCCCTGTGCTTCCCGGCAGGAAATGGGCATCCCAGGGAGGCGGAGATGCGAGATTCATGTCAGAAATCAATCATTGGGGTTTTTTGGAGTGGGATGAATACAACCCCGGGTTAGCAGGGCTTATTTCCTGGTGGATAATCGAGAGGCTCCCGGTGGTGCTGTAGCTGGGAGGAGCTGGGAGAGGGTGGGAGCGTTCCCTGGGCAGGCCTGGATCCGTGCAGATGCTCCATGTCCAGACAACTGCCTGTGAACGTGGGACAGAACACCTGGATCAAACCTGACTCCAGCCAGCTGGGGAGGAGTCGTTCCCATCTCCCCCAGGAATTTCTGCTTTCAGTCACTTAACACTGCTGATAACTCCTGGCCTGATCCAAGGGGCACCCTGAGAGTGGCAGGAAAACAACCTCGAGTGCTCGGATTTTGGTGGCCACAGAGCCAAGGAACCCTTGTGCCTTACCTGGATTTTCCTGGCCTCTCCATAGGGTTTGGGATCAGGTCCCTTTCCCCCGCTCCCCCCCTCCATGCTCCCCTTTGTTCCCTCTGTCTCATCACTATGTAGTTTGTGTACATATTTATCCTGTGGTGGAAAATAAATGAACCCTTTAGGTAGTATCATCTCTCTATGTGTAAAAATAATGATTTAATCAAATCACAGTGATTTGAAGTAATAAGAGATTCATTGTAATTTGGAAAATCTCATAAAAGAACTATTTATATCTCTTAGAGGTATTTGCTGAAAAAGTAATTTGCTAAAGTGTGAAATATGGAGAACATTGGGGAATCACTAAATCTTGTCACACCAGTGCGGTGCTTGGTCACGAACAGGGGTGAGAAGTGATTATTCCTGCTTTTGCATTTAAGCATCCAGCGGATTTTGTTGGGTCATCTAATTCCCAGAGCCTCCGAACCCAAAACTCTTAAGTTCCACACTGTGCATGTGAGTTGTGTCAGGTCAGAAAGATGGAGCACAGGCTCAGGTCTGTCGCTGGCGCAGAGAGCGTTTGCCTTGTTCACCCTGAGTGTTTGAGCCAGGTTCAGTCCAAAAACGTGTGTCTAAAATGAGAGAAGCATTTGAGATTCCCACTGGCACGGAGGGACCTGCTGGTGTGTGCAGGACAGCACTGTGGGAAGTGTGGGAACAGTCCTGCCTGGGAAAATAATCCCTGGAAGCGTCCAGGGCCAGACTGGACAGGGCTTGGAGCAGCCCGGGACAGTGGGAGGTGTCCCTGCCCATGGCAGGGGTGGCACTGGGTGGGCTTGGAGGTCCCTTCCAGCCCAAAGCATTCCAGGATTCTTGTTCCCAGCTTGGGAAGGAGGGCAGTTGCCAGGGTGGTGCCTCTGGGAGGGGTTCTCCAGGACCTTGGCCACGTGGGAGCAGCATTCCCAGGGTCTGCACTGCAGGAGGGGTGGCTGCACAGGACTGACCCCTGGGAATTACCAGGAATTTGTCCATCTCTGCACCCCGTCCCACTGTCACTCACCTGCTTGTCCTGATCGATAGAAAAGAATGGTAAAAAATGTTCCCTTTTTAATAGGGATCCATATTCCTGCCTGCGAATGCAGGGGGATCATTAAACAAATCAATGGGAATGTTATTATTTGTTATTAAATCGGTAAAGGTTTAGAGTAATTCATGTGGAATTCTATTACAGTTTTATCAGGACTCATTGATTTTACGTTATTAAGTTATAGAGCACTTTCCCCAGAGGTCAGTGTGTTTGGCACGTGGGGAAGGTTTATTGGTGCTTTTTCCGAGTTGTATGGATATTGTAGATCCAGAATATCCCCTTTGAAATGCTCTTTTAATTAGGAGGAAAACCAATATACACAGGTTTACAGGAAAAAGTTTAGGCTGTGTGTCCCTAAAACTTGACTGTTTTCTGAATGTTCTTCTGACCCATCCATGAGAATATTTTCCTTAGGAAATTTAATCCTGTAAGTGGTAATCATAGAATCACAGAATGGGTTGGGTAGAGGAATAGTGCTGGCCCTTCTAGAGACTGCACAGAAACATTCCTAAATCACTAATTTGTTATTAATTAACTACAACAGGTGTCCCAGGAGTTTTTAACCAATTACTGCTCAATCTGTGGGAGGCCCAGGTGAAGTCCCTGCCTCAGGATAAATAGAGCAGGGAGAGCTGGGGGTCTCTGCCATCCCAGGATGTCTCTTTCCCTGCGGCTCGATCCATTTTATTCTGGGAAGGTTCCACTTCCAGCTGCAGTCCCCACGTGAAGGGCTGGAAAGTCACGTGGAGCTTACAGAGTGCGCCCAGGTACTCAGTAAAACTGCAGTCCAGCACTGAGGGCTTCTCCCAGCCCACTTTGGTGCTTTACTTGCATTTTCCCGTGGGTTGCTTGCTGCCCTTCGGGCTCTGCTGCTGCCCGTCCAGCAGGGCATCACCTCGGTGGGGCTGGGCCTCTGGGCTTGGCTCCATCCTCTGTTGTAGGAGGGACTTACTTCTGATTCTAACAAACTGCGTCATTTGCTGGTGAGGCTGCAGGTGAAATTTTAATTAGCTTTCCACCTGTTCCTGGAAGGTCTCAGTGCTGATTTTCCTGGTTGGTTTTTGGAGATGACGTGGGTTGTGCCTTCTGGGCTTGGGATGTGAGTTGTGACGAGCAGACTCAGCCCTGGGAAAACACACGTTGGAGCTGGGTCACTGGCACACAGAGCAGAGAGGAGAAGAGGGATTGACCCCAGTCCCAGTCTCCTTTCCAGTTTTAAACCAGCTGGGTTTGTGCTGTGTATTCTTATCCCCGGTGGAAGGATTGCCGTGCTAATTTAACCATGCCAGATGGTTTTCCTCAGACTCTGCTCCATCCTGTGCTGTGCCAGCCTGTGCTGCTTTACCCACCTATTGCAGGAGGGAAATCATTGGCTGCAGTGCCAGGAACGTTCCCCCTTTCAATGGAATGTGTATCTGCAGCCATTCCTGACTGCAGACCCGACAGGGCCCCTGTGATGGTGCAGTAGCAGGGATGGTTTGGGCTGTACGAGCTCATTGCTTCTGTCCTTGCACCCTCTTCTGCAGTGCTAGGGCAGCTGTAGCGCCCAGGAGTGGGAGAACATCCTCTGAGATTCCCATCTCCAGTGGGTGTGCACTTGTAGGATGGCAGATAATTCACCTCTGAGCTCCTCTGGGTGCAGCCAGCATTCTCAAGGCCTCGTTACCACTGGTCTGCTTTATCCAGGTTTGATTTGGGTGGTTTGAATTCCTGCACAACTTCCTTAGTAAAAAGAAAAACTCCTTTTGTACCTGGACTTGAACTGGGGTCGCAGCTCTGGAAGGTTCCCTGAGGAATAGGGGCCTTTAGGTGTAGGCAGAGCTCTGCTGTTGCTCACTGCAGCTACAGCCTGGTGACCCCAGCAGCACTAACGCAGGTGAGGGTCCCAGCACTGGAGCTGATCTGCTCCTTGTGGGGCACACAGCTCCCTGCAGAGAATAGGCACAGCCCCCAAACTCCAGAGGGACAGCGACGTTTGGGAGGAGACAGCTGGATTTGGAAAGCCTTGAAAATCAGCAGGGTTTGGGGTGCCAGGAGCCTGTGACGGGGCTGCGGGGTGGAAGAGCATCGCCTGTTTCTGGCACCTCTGGAGCACAGGTGACAAACCTCCCCTTGCTGTGTGCCAAGAGCACTTGGCTGTGCCACTCCAAGCACTGTTCCTTCTGAGCACATGAGTGGATACAGCTTCTGCCAGCTACACAGGGAGAAAAGACACGAGAAATGACAAAAGACTTTGTGTGTGAGCACACAGACGTGCACTGATTTATTTGTGCTCGTGCAAATCTTGTTTGCGGGGGGGAAACCCAGAGTATAGTGGGATAGTAATAGGATATGAATGCTGTGGGAGGGCGGTGCTGGCTGATGGTTCCAGTGGAAATTTGTATGCACAGAGGTGCTGGTAACAGCCTGGAGAGGTGGAGCCGCCTCCTCTGGAGGTCTGGGCCAGCTAATAACAAAATTAGTTGTCTTGAGCTCAGCCCAATATCAGCTGCACCATGTCATTTATTTCCATTCCTTATTGGTACATCTCTAATCCATGCTTTTTCCTTATAACTTTTTTTATATTGATCTGTTTTACATTTGCCTTGCCCAGTTTTATACCTGGTAGTTAGAATAATTTTCCTGCAGGATGCAGCTGATGAGAAAACGTGGATTTTCTCTCTTCCCATGGTGACCTCACGTGGACAGAGACACGTGCTGGGTACTGAGGGGGGCACAAGGGCACTGTTTGTGTCCAGGCTGCAGCTCCCCGGGGCAGAGCAGCCAGGCCTCAGCTGTGCCCTGTCCCCCCGCAGGGTTCGACACCTATTTCACCTCCCGCACGCTGGAGAACAACAGGAGGAACGTCTGGTTTGCAGAGTACTGGGAGGAGAACTTCAACTGCAAGCTGACCATCACTGGCTCCAAGAAGGAGGACACGGACCGTAAATGCACAGGTAATTAATTCATCCTTCCCCCTCCCCCTGCTGTGGGAATGTTTGCCGTGGGACCCAGGAGTGTTTTATCGGAGCGAAGGGCAGCTGGAGGGTGTTTTGTTTTAGATGGAGGATGTTTCACAATTTAGGAAGGAAATCCTCCCCTGTGAGGGTGGGCAGGCCCTGGCACAGGGTGCCCAGAGCAGCTGTGGCTGCCCCTGGATCCCTGGCAGTGTCCAAGGCCGGGCTGGACATTGGGGCTTGGAGCAGCCTGGGACAGTGAAAGGTGTCCTTGCTCATGGCAGGGGTGCCACTGGATGGGCTTTAAGGCTCATTCCCACCTAAACCATTCTGGGATTCCATGATTCCATGACTGGAACACCCTGGAGAAGCGCTGGGCAGAATGTGCCTCTGTGACACAGAAGCCACAGCCGGTGCTGTCACCTGATGGCTGCCCCGCCCTGGCCGCCCCGGCCTTGCCCCCAACCCCTTTAGGTTTTCCCAGCAGTTGAAATGTGTTATGTTGGATAATTGCCTTGAATTGTGATCAGAGGAAATCAGTTCATGGGAGGATTTGTTTTACTTCGATTGAAAATTGATGAAAACTTCCCAGACTTCATCTCCTCCGCTCCTGGTCCCAGTTCTGGGGGCAGTGGGAATGCTGTGTGCAGGAACAGCACAGATTCCACTGGGAATGCACTGCTGTTAAATTTGGCATTGGGAGTCTCCCCAGAAGGCTGGGATTTGACCAAAAATTGCTGGAAGGTTTGCAGGATGATCTCTAAAGCATTACCATGAGTGATCTCCAGCGCGAGAGCCAGAGTGGCCTCTGATGGGATCGTGTTATGACTGATCAGCACCATCCTTTTAAGGGGCTTGGTCATTTGTGGCACAGGAAGGTAGGAGGCTGCAGGCCCTGGGTCCCTGAGAGCTGCAGTGCTCCCGAGCTCCGGGAGGTGTGGGAAGAGCTCCCACCTGGAATGTCCGTGGGTGCCAGGGAGCAGCTCAGTGCTGCCAGCCACAGATCCCCAGCCAGAGGAGAGTGGAGCGAGGTTGGGTTGAAGCGTTATCCGATGCCTTGTGTGGTGAGCAGGAGAAATTTAAAAGCTCATCTGCTTTCCCCAAGAAATTCCATGGGGATTGATGGATTCTGTTGAGATAAAGGCTTTGTCTCTGATGAGATCTCGTGGCTGGGGCTGGGCCGGGGGATTCTGTCACTGCAGAGCTGTTATTGGATCCTGGAGGGCTTTGTCAGGTGGCAGTGCAGGGATTACACTGCACAGAGGCCTCACTGTCATCCTCTGCTCCCTGAAATTACAGTATTTACCCTGGCATGTCGTTGGTGGCTCTCGAGCCCTGGTTCTCAGCTACTTTCATGAAGAGCTTATGTGGAGAAGGCTTCAGGCTTCACACCTGCTGCGTGTGCCGTGTCTGTGCCGTGAACCATTATCCAGGGATGGTATCTGCAGAGCCCTGGCTGCAGGGACTTGTCTGTGGAGGGCGGATCTGTGGGGCTGGGGCAGTGGATGTCCCTGTGCCCCAGGCAGGGGCTGTGTGATGGTGCTGGGGGTGGATGAAGAGTGGATATTTTTCTGCCAGCGCTTCCCCAGCTGCCGAATTCCACCCTGTGCAAATAAGAGCTGCCTGTTTGATACCGTGAGCATTCCACAATCTTTAAATTAAATCTTTTGTTAATGATGACTATCACCAGGTTCTCAGCAGCACTATTGTGTGAGACCCTTTGAAAATGTGTTTAATCCTTCAGGAATTGAAGCAGTGTCTGAATTCATCTCGTGCAAGCACCGATGGAGTGGGATTTTGATGTCTGTCTGTGTGAATTATATGCCATAAAAGTTGTCCTAGAGATACTATTTATTCATCCTAACACATCCCCTCTGTTGTGTGACGATAACAATGAGTGCAGAGGAACCAGCTGAAGGAGAGGCACTGAGAACACGGGACGTCTGCTCCTCTCCGTGCAGGGACACGTTAATGCCGCCTGTGTGGAGATGAAGAAGTGTGACCAGGAGTTCTCAAACTGCATTTCACTTCTGTCATCTGAAGGAGATGGAACAAGTGGGATTCCTTCTCTGTGTTCTCACCACTCTGGGTTTGGAGCTCTTTTTCCTGTCTTTGTTGCAGCGTTTGTCTCCTGTGAGGATGTGCCTGAAGCAGGCCCTGGCTGCTCTGCCTCTCAGGAATCAGGATGATGAGCACTTGAGGCTCGAGGAGGAAGGGGGGTTTAAATTGTTTGTCATCACCTTCAAATAGATCCTTTGGAAGCCAAAAATGCTCATGTCAATACGTTGCTTTTGTGTTTCATCCTTCTCCTGACATCCCAAGGTACTCATTTCAAACCCATGGGACAGAAGTGTGTTCTCCTGAAATGAAGTTGTGTTCGAGTGTCCCAGGTGTCAGCTGCTTCAGCGCTGAAGCAAATAATGTTCTTGTGTGGCTCCTGCAGATCTCCAAGTTAAAAAAAAAAGCCAACAAAAAAGCAACTTCTTCTCAGAGACGAGCAGAAGTGGGGCAGATGGGGTTTGTTCTTCCTTTCCCTGGTTTTGGTCTGACGGCACACAGGGGCTCACGGTTTCTCGCTGCGCCCAACACCGGAGTTTTAGGTTGGCTCTCCAAGCTTCCCTCTGTGGCACGCCCAGGATGTCCTGACAGCTCTGTGCTGGGGTTCCCTCCTGCCCCTTGGCCAGAGGCACCCACAGCGCTGCTCCTGCTGCTTTCACATGCAGGAACTTAGTGCCTTTTGGGAGCTTCCTTCTCTTCCAGAGTAATTAATAATTGAATGTCTGTGCTCCCATTATACAGGAGCTATTCCTGAAGCCTGAAGTAGAACGTTCTGCCTGACTTCTTCAGCCCGGCCTCGGAGGGGGAAATATTTCCCACAGCAATGCTGAAGTTGGAATTAAAATTGTGCCCATCACTTTTGTTTTATTCCTGCCTGAAAATGGACTTTGGGCCTGATTTGCTGCTCACTGGTTACTCCAGCAGGAGGATGACACAAACTGGAGGGGAACACTGTTCAGCCAGGCCTATTAAGTTGGATATGTGCTTTTTTTTGACGTCTGAAGAATATTCGACCCATGTAAATGGTAACATTTGCTTTGCAGGTTCTTTGCTGCTTCAGATTTGGGTTAAACTTCTAATTGCAATAGAATCTCTTTAGAAGGTAACTCAGCCTGTGTTGTGGTGAAGGACAGCACACTCCCAACTGTATAAATTCACACGTTTTGGGTGAGCAGTTACATTTGTCTCCACATCTGGGTTATTGTGCACAGTTCTTGATGTTTAATACCCAACCAAGTGGCTGTTTCAGCTCAGGGAAGCATCCTTGTTCTTGGAAATTCTATTAAGATTTTAAAACCTTTATTATTTTCATTTTTGGACACTCTTACATTGCTCTTGGGTTTTTTCAGGTGGGTTTTGCTTGGGTTCCTCTCACAGATCTCTTCACTGCTGAAGGTTTTTGTCCTGCTGTGCGTGTGCCCAGCCGTGCTTCTGGAACTTGCTGTGGCTTATCAGTGTTGTTTGTGTGCAGCATTTCAATCCCCGATCCCCTCCCTTGGCACCCGTTCCTGCTGCATTGCTCATTTGGTTACAGAGCTGAGCTGAAACCACTTAAAAGCATTTTCCTTGTCAGGGCTTGAAATCCTGATAAGTTCTGTAATCAATGAGAGGGAGTGAAATAATGAAAAGGATCCTGCCTAGAACTTCACCAGCTGGAAACTCACTTTTTCTGCTCAGTTGTTTGCAGGATTTCAGTGCTTCCAGAGGAGCTGAGATTTAAAACTGAGGGGTTTTGGTAGAGGGTGTTTCAACCATCATGGAATCATGGAATGAGCTGGGTTGGAAGGGACTGCAAACCCCATCCAGAGCCACCTCTGCCATGGACAGGGACACCTTCCACTGTCCCAGGCTGCTCCAAGCCCCAATGTCCAGCCTGGCCTGGGACACTGCCAGGGATCCAGGGGCAGCCACAGCTTCTCTGGGCACTCTGTGCCAGGGCCTCCCCACCCTCCCAGGGAACAATTTCTTCCCAATATCCAATTTATCCTGTCGCTTTACAGCCACTCCCCCTTGTCCTGTCATCCCCGGCCCTGTGAGAAGTCCCTGTGCAGCTCTCAGCTGGGCTGAGCAGATCAGGCATCAGCGCTGCGTTTGGTGAACACGGGGAACCAAAGAAGAAGGAAGGGGTGGATAATTAGAGATTTTCATCGGGGGATTCTGCAGGACATGTGAGGCTCTGCAGGCTGGGGAGCAGGGGTGACAGTGACAGGAGCTTCCCGAGGTGCCGTCAATTGCCAGCGAGTTCCTCGGTTCTCTGGAGTGCCCCTTCGGTGGCATCTCTGAAGTGACTCTTTCTTCCCTTGATCTGGCTTTGACTTTCAATTTGCAGCAGAACAAAACACCAGGCTTTCAATACCAGCTGTGCCTTGCTTTAAATGCTTTCCCGCTTCAAAGCCGAGCTTTGGGAGCGTACGGAGACTGGAGTTGTCTCTCTCAGGTGGTCCCTGTGGGTTCGGGATTCACGCTGGCGATCAGGGCAGGATTTGTTTCTCTGGATTATGGACAGTAGCGTGCAAGAAGTGTCTGATTCTGGTAGAGGTGGCAGAGATTTGGTTGTGTTTTAATTAATAACATTCCAGCTCAGAATGTTTTGTGGTACTGATTAACGGCGCGGTTCTGTCAGCGTGCTCTGAGAGGACCCGCTGGTGCTTGGTGCCAGGAGAGCCCTGTGCCCCGTCCCCGACTGTCCCTGTGTCCCCTGCAGGGCAGGAGCGCATCGGGAAGGACTCGCACTACGAGCAGGAGGGGAAGGTGCAGTTTGTGATCGACGCCGTGTACGCCATGGCCCACGCCCTGCACCACATGAACCGCGACCTGTGCGCCGACAGCGCCGGGCTGTGCCCCGAGATGGAGCACGCGGGGGGCAAGCGGCTGCTCAAGTACATCCGCAGCGTCAACTTCAACGGTGAGACAGAGACCCCCTGTCACCTGCTGGCACCCCCCTTGGTC
>VZTI01003041.1:201038-232449 GCA_013397865.1 Struthidea cinerea | reverse complement strand
CCCTGCTGACACCCCTGTCACCTACTGGCCCCCCTTGGTCACCTGCTGACACCCCCCTTGGTCACCTGCTGACACCCCCCTTGGTCACCTGCTGACACCCTCTTGTCCTGTACTGACCCCCCCATCCCCTGCTGACCCCCCGTCATGAAGCTGGGGCTTGGGAAGGCGGTTGGTCTGTGTGTAGATCCCTGTTCCCTGGTGTTCCGGGGGATTTGTCCTGGGTTCCCAGGGCGGAGCAGTGGCAGCTTTGTCCGGCTCTGTGTGAGAGGAGAAGCGCTGCCTGTTCTCCTCCTGTTCTCGAGTGTCCCGAGCCCCGGAGCTTGGCTTCCTCAGTGTGGAACAGCTCTCCTCGGCCCCTGGCATCCTCTCAGTGTGGAACAGCTCTCCTCGGCCCCTGGGATGGTTCTGCTGGCCCTGCTTTGGGGCCGTGCCCTCCTTGCAGAGGTGCTGCTATCGATGCAGCCAGGGCTGGAGCAAGGCTGTGATGAAGAGAGGCTGGATCTGAGCGAGGAGCTCAGGGTGCGTTTTGTGATCATTGTTGCCTGGAGAACAAAAGGCCCAAAACATGGGAAACTTTAAACCTCGAGTGCTCACGCAGTGAGATTCTGAAAGTTTTGAAGTGCAATTGCATTTTTGCCAGTGAAAAGCTGAAGATGCTGTTCACAGGAGCCCCTTGGGTGCTCAAACTGCCATGAACGTGCCCCGAGTAACAAACACCTTGGCTGGTGACACCTGTGTAACTCCTGTCCTCCTCTTAATAATTCATTTCTCATCTTTTAGTGATTAAGAGATCGAGATCCTACAAATTCAGCCAGATTGTGTCTGGGTTTGAGGGCTTCCTGCAGGTGTCAAGTGCCCTGTGTCTGTGTGGGGAGAAGGCAGCTCCTTTGTTGGGAACTGAATTAAATTGTCACGGTTCTGCATGAGCAAGAAGCTGCAGCCTGGAGACTGGCACAGGTTCTGAACTGCTTACTGGGCTCAGCAAAATCTGCTAAATCGTAATAGAAAGAAAATAAATCCTAAATGATCAAAAACCAGTGAAATAATGACATGTTTTAATGATTGGAAGATCAAGGGTTATTTTTGAGACCCCTGTTTCCTCTCTGTGATGAGGTTTTCATACATCACTTTTTATTAATTTCATTATTTCATCAAAGGAGCCTGAGCTGGGGCTGGAATGCTGCAGTGATGTAAACCAGGACTGACAGGCCCTGCAGACAGGTGGCACAGAAAGGGCTCCAGAGCCTCACCTGGCCCACGCAGAGGTTAAGGAGGGCTCGCCCCTGCTGAGCAGAGCCTTGGCTGGAGCCCAATTATTGCCGCTTCAAAGTCAGGGGAGGGGACGCGTGTGCCTGACCCGTGCCCCGAGGTTAGCAGTGCTTCCCATTTCCACAGCTGCTCGTCCTCCTGATGGATCACGGGCTTCTCCCAGCCTGTCTGTGTCACCTTAGCACGGAGACAGTGATGGGCCCAGTGTTTGCTCCTGCCTGCCCCGTGTCCAGACCCGTGTGTGAGGTCCCAGGGACCGTGCCTTTGGGGTCTCTGCAGTGACCCATCCCACGGTGCTGTGCAGCCCTGCTGGATCCAAGGGATCCTTTGTCGCTTTAAATGGCTTTGCTGGGGGATTTGGGGTGCTGTTCCCATGAAGGTGGCCGTAGGTGTGTTCTTGGCTGCGTCCCCGAGGGTTTGTCCCAGCAAGTGGTGTCCGTCCTCCATCTGCCTCCCGACGAGCAGATCCAGACCTCCCTCTGTGTCCTGGAGCTGTGACGTGGGCAATCCTCAGATGTGTCTGTTGCATTTTGGGAGCCTCACTGGAGCTCCTGCCGTTTCAGGTGTCCCTTTCTTGTCAGCTCTGCCAAACCCGAGCTTAACTCACCCTACGCAGCCCTAAGAGTCGTGATTAGCCAAATCCCATTCAGTACTTGTGCTGCCTTTCCCGAGGAGCCGAGGAATTACAGCCATTGCTTCTGATTCACTCTGAGTGTTTCCACTCAAATGTATTCTGGCTCCATGAATCTGTTATGACAATTAAATATCTGCCTGGTGCTCACAAGGAACCAGCAAGGAGAGATTTCAGTGGGAGATTTTCTGTACCAGCCTTTGAACTGAATTTGTATCTGATCTCAGAGGATTGTAGAAGAGACAGGAAACAATTTACCAGGGCTAGAATGGAGACTATGCTAATTCACTCCTTCAAATCTTTTTTCGCTCCCTGGAATTCAATGAAGAATGGGAATCATGAAGAAAACTATAATCTTAAAGTTCAGTGCTACAACAGGAGAGATTTTTCATTGCTTTAGGGAAAAAAAGTTACGCAGGAGGAGGAAGCTTTGAATATAGATACGCTGGAGGATTGTCATAATCTTCAATCTTGACACAATATTACTCTACCCTACGAAACCCATTTTAATATGTCTGGAAATAAATGTCACCCTGGAAGGTTGCTCCTGGAGCTCTGAGGAAGCGAGGCACCGCTTTGAATTCTCCTCTCGGGAGGGCTCCCATCCAGTGCTGTGGCATTTAAAGTGCAGATGTCCAGCTGGGAGCTCGCCTGGGGCTCGGGGCTCTGTGTCAGGGCAGCTCCAGGCTTTGCCAGCACGCAGGAAGGGTCGGGGGTTCCCCGGCCCTGCGCTGCCCCGTGTTTGTCACTTCAGCCCAGGGTAGATAGAGGTAATCCAGCGGCAGTGCCGCAGAGCCCAGACAGGGAGTACACGAGGAATGCACTTCCCGAAGCTCCCTCTGCTCTTTCCCACCCCAGCGCAGGGCGATTACGGGAGTGGAACATGCTGTGGAGGAGGAAGCTATTCCTGGATGCTAGTCAAGACTCACTAGACCTGGGCTGACTCCTGACAGCAGCATCTCTCAGAAAAGCAGATGGAACATTTTCTGGAGGGGGAAAGCAGCATTTAGAGGCTCCATTCACAGGAGTGGTTTTCACTGGAGAACTCCCTGAGGAAAGGGAGATGGGAGGGAGGCTGGAGGGCAGGAAGAAAAGCCTTCTGATATTTCTCGTGTTGGGCAGAGCAGAGTGAGGTAAGGCTCATCTAGGATTGCTGTGTTTATTTTCAGGCAGAGATAATGGATCTGTGGGAGAGGGCCGGGTGAGGGCAGTGTCCTGAAGCGCCTGGTTTGGATGGCCTTGGCCTGGAACGTGCTCCCAGTGTGGAAGCTCTCACCTGTGACCAAATAAGAGAGATTTGGTAAAGGTTTGGTGTTGGTTGGTTGGATTTTGTCTCGTTTCCTTCCCCCAGGCAGTGCTGGCACTCCAGTGATGTTCAACAAGAACGGGGACGCGCCGGGGCGCTACGACATCTTCCAGTACCACAGCAGCAACACCAGCACACCGGGCTACCGCCTCGTGGGCCAGTGGACAGATGACCTCCAGCTCAACGTGAGTCTTTCCTGGCTCCTTTCTGTTGGCTATGGGCACTCAGTGCTTAGAAACTTAGCAGGGATCTTTGCTATTTCCTCACAGCTCCATAGAGGGGTTTTTGCACATTATCTCCTTCTCCTCTGTCCTGCAACCTTCTCCCTGTACCCAGAGAGCCAAAGCTGCTCAGACTAACGGAGACGTGAGGTGAAATGCAAATTTTATTACTTCTGCGTGCCTGCAGTCCCCAGTTGCCAGCTTGGGAAATGAAGCTGTGATCTGTTGTAGTTTGAAACCACTGGGCTTTCATTTGCAGATGCTTTTCAGTTTTTCTTGTCTTTGGAAAGCTGAAATGAAATGTTTTTGGAGTGAGTCACTTTTCCGGTGGTACTTTCAATCCGTGTGGATGAGGTGGCCTTTCTGGGATGATGCCTGGAGGAAAACAAGCACGTAGGAGCAGGTGCTCAAATACACTTTGATGTTTCCCAGAAAAAAACCCCGGGCCTGGTGGGTGGGAAAGCTGGGGACTGTGTCAGCCTCACCCGTGCCAGCCTGCTCTGTGAGCTCGCTGGGTGAGGATCTCTGCTTGGCTTTGGGCACTTCGCCTCAGCCTCGAGTTCCTGCAGAAGTGGTGCCGGTTTTGCCTCGTGGTGGCTCCCTGCAGAGTGTTATTAACACCCAAAGGCAGTGATTTCAGTCCAGTTTGGCTCTTCAGCCACATGGCCTGAGGAAGATCCAGGTATTCCTGAAGGAGAATGGGTATTTGTAGAAAGAGAGGTTTCCTCTCTCAGTCAGCTTTCCCACCCCAGCAACATCAGGGGTTCTGGCTGTGTTGTGGCTCCTTCTCTGCCTCTGCTGCCAGATCTCCTTTGGGTGCAGGGTGCAGGCTGAGAGGACAGGCTGTGTGCCGTGGCCCAGCCCTGACACCCCTCCGGAGGTGGCCAGGACACACTGGGGGTGGCACAGGGCGTGACCCGGGGTGTGCTCCCAGCCCGGGGCTCTCTGTGGACCTGGCATCACTCACTGCACTTGGGGATGGCCCCGTGACCTGTGGGGACATCTGAGCTCCCCCGGCCCTCTGTGCCTGGGACACAAACCACGGGGTGCCCACAGGGGTCACAACCAGCACCTGGGGTGGAACCAGAGGCAGGACACTTCCTATTTTTAATGCTTTCATGGTTCTTGTTAAATCAAGTAAATAATGTGGGTCACCAAGGGTCCAGTCTTGGAGGCTGATCACAAACAATATTTTGCTCTCCTTGAATTTTGGCTCATTTTTATTTTCTGTGTTTGATTTGCTCTTTCAGGGCTTTTCAACTTTTGATGTTCTATATGAGGAAACCTATATTAACTTGCAATTTACAGTTCTTTAGCAAAAAATATTAATATTTTATTAAGCAAATCCTTCTTTATGTAAACTACACATCCTGATCCATTAAAATTTAAAGCAAAATTAATGGTGCTTGATTTGTATTCCTGTTGTTGTGTTAAATGTTTCCATAAAAAGACCTCTTTCCTCACCCTTGTATCCTCATGGCCACAGGGTCAGACCAGGAGCTGAGATTCTCTCACTAACTTCCCTTCTAATCACTCAAAGTTTCTCACACAAATGTATATAAGATAGTCCCTTTTGTATCACTGTATTATTGCTTACAATAATAAAGAAAATTGTGGGGTTTAGAGAAGTCAAGGATTCCTGGAAATAACCAAAATAAATACTATTAAATACGTCCCAGGGAAAACTACCAGAGGATGATACGATTTTGTCTTCAGTAATTATTGTGGCAGCAACTCTTCAGGGGATTTTTCCCCAGTTCTTATTTCTTAAACACAACGCAAGAGGGGAAAGCAAAGGATGTTTGGTGCAAGTGCTGATTTGAATTTGGCAGCTGCTGCAATGGGGCTTTGTTTCCCAAGAGCTTTGTCACTCTGGGCAGGCTCGGTCGGTTCTGTGTGTCTGCGTTGCCTGGGTTATGGACAGGAAAAGCTGCTCACACAGGCCTTAAAGGTAAGGACACTCCAGGTCCCCGAGGCAGGAGGGAAGTAACTGCAGGAGAACAACAGAGGTGAGTAAATATTTTCTTTATCATTGTCCTCATTCCCAAGAGGAGCAGGAATGTTTTGGTGTTTTATTCCTCTGGCAGTCTGTTGTGGGTGCCTTCAGCAGTGGCCACCTTCCACTGTTGGTGCTTTTTGGAGTGTGGTGGGCACAGATTAATCTCCAGGATTAATCTGGAGAGCTGAACCAGGTTTTTTCATGTAAGATTGCAGAGTAACTTCTGTTGCAGTTTTCTCTCTCTTGCATGTGTGAGTAGACAGACTGAGGAGAGCTTTAACAACTTACTTCCAACTCTTCAAATCTGCTCTGTTTCTTTCCTTTTTCTTGTGCTGGCTTGGTAACCCTGGGTTTATGAGTTAAACCTGGGACTGTCTGTTCTCCTCAGTCCCCATGGCTTCTCCCCACCCTGGCATCCCCTTTGCTGGGGGGTGGTGGCAGAGCTCCCTGTGCTTCGAGCCCGGCTCTGCTCCCCGGCACATCCCCGTGTGAGGAGTCTCCTCTCACTGCTGTTCACTCGCCCTGCATTGACATTTCTGTACTTTAGGTCAGATAACAAAATATTTAATGGCTTTTCACTGCAGCAGACTTGGGACATAACAATTTATTTAGGTGAGGGTAATCACCCTGTTTGCTTTTGCCTGCTTGGTAGCAAAGAGCCGAGCACGGCTTTGCCCATCACCCAGCATGTGGTTTAGTGACGGTTTTGGCTGCATTTCAGGTGTCTATGCAGGGATAAAATGAGCAGATGTTTAATTTTAAAGGGCTTGGCCAGTATTCCGTGAAAAGCCATGGCAGGGCTTTGTTCTCCCTGCAGCGAGGGTGTGACGATGAGATGCCCACCCATCTCCCACAGGAGGCCAGAGAAGGCCACGTCCCACCCCTCTCCTTGGTGAGGATTCTGCCAAGCTCTGTCAGCCCCTCCTTGCCCCCGGCACGCAGATTTGGGATGCAGTATTTATAGCCCACAGCCTCCTGCCATGTGAAATGCTCTGCCCTGGATTTTAGGATCAGAAACTTGGCCAGCTGCATCCCTGTTGAAATCCAGCACCGTGACCCCCAGCGCCTCTGAAAGGCAGAGATACAGCTAATGCAATTAGGACAGAAGCCCTCTGGCTGCGGGGACAGCGGCATTTGAACCCAGGGCTGGAGCTCTGAGGGTGCACTCTGTGCTGCAGGGCAGCTCCATCGCTACCAGAGCTGCTTGGACTGGCTTCAGCTTCGGTGTGTTTCAAAAGCCAGAAGGCTGCTGGTGAAAAGGAGCCAATCTGCCGTGGGGAGGAGGAGGAGGAGGAGGAGTGTTGTGCAGCAGCTGGTTTTGGGTTGGTTGGCATTTCCAGTGGGTCATTTCAGTTTGTTGTTTGGTTGGGTTTTTCCTTTCCAGCTAAGGCTTGCGTGGGTCAAGCAGTAGGAAATCGTGAGGGTGGCTGAAGGCAGCGTGGCCAGGAGACAGGTCCTGCCTCCATGCCTTGTGCTTCTCTTTGGGTCCTAGACAAGGAATTAACCCCTCCGTGCCCTGCTCTGCCCCCGTCTCCCATGGATCCAGCTCTGGGTGTCTCCTCGCTGTTTGTAGGGCCCTGTGCAGCCTCTGGGGCTGCTGGATAAGAGGCGCGGTGGGAGAGCGAGGAGCTGGCTGAGCAGCTCCCATGGAGCAGCTCCATGCTGGCTCCTAAAAATGCAGCTTCTCGTGCTTTGAGGTGCCTGACACAAACACGAACACATCTCTCCTGCAGGAACTGATGTGCCTGCAGGAGGAAGAAATGGATCGCTCCTAGAGGAAGCACAGGTTCTCCTGGGAAATTTGGTGATTATTGCTTCTCTTTCTTGCGGTACACTTAACTCAGCAGGTCCCAGGTTTATTATGTTTTCCCATCCCATTCCCTGTGCAAGTATCCCAGAACTGTCAAAATTAACAAGGAAAGAAAACAATCCCTGTGAAATTCTTGAACCTGCTTTTTGTGGGTGTTTGCCTTGTGCTGAGGCTGGAGAGACCTGTCCGGGCTCCTGCCTACGGACACGAGCTGCTCCCTGGGACCCAGTGACAGTGGGGTGTGGGGTGTTGGGATCCTGCCTGATGGGCTGGAGGTGCTGGCTGGACACCAGAGGAAAGCTGTCCCTGGGGAAGGGATCCTGCGTCTGTTCGTGTGGGAGCACCCAGCCAAGGTGTGGGGTCACCTCGGCCATCCCTCCACAGCTCCCCCACGGGCAGGACGATGCCCTCTTCCTTCACCCTCAGCTTGGAGGAGTGAGATGCTTCCATGAGACCTGCCTAGCTGCCATTGGAGAGGGAGATCTTCCTGGAGCAAGCTGATGTGGGGTTGTTTTTCAGTCTGATTGTCTAATTAATGCTGTAATAAGGCCATTAGGGCGCTTCATGTTGTGTCTTGATTGCATCGGCGTCTCCGCCGTGTCGGGCGCTCTCTTCCAGCGCGGGGCTCCGGCTCATAACGGTGCCGCTGGGCGCTGGGGCCTGCAGCACATGTTCAGCGTGGCTGCAGAAGGTGTATCCCCGGCTGGGGATGATGGAAAACACCGTGTCCTGTCCCTTATTGCACTGCAGAGATTTCAGGCAGCTCCTGCTCCAGACGTGCCTCAGTTCCAAAGCATCAGGCAGGGCCGACTGCGAGCGCCAGATAAAACCAAACCATTCCTCTCATTAATTTGTTTGCAAACAGAACCAAATACACGTTAAAGATGCCTAAACAAGCGGCATGCAGGGATAAACGAGGAGGAGATCTGCATTGTTCTCTGGGTGTGTGCCCTGGGACTGGAGATGGCTCAGTGGTGTGCAGCGGAGCAGGGTTTGACACAGGGCTGTGGTTCCACGGAGCCCTCGCACGCCCTGCTGGGACTGCTGCCAATCCCTCTCCTTTGATGGATGTCCCCCAGCAAAAAGTGATCTGTGGCTGCAGCTCTGCCAGACAAGTGCTTGGGAGATGGATGGTATTGATGATCATCACTGTGGTTCCATGAACATGGCTGTTCATGGCTGCAGCTCCCCTTATCGACCCCGGCTCGTGCTGTACGGCCCCGAGGCCGTGGGCTCCTTAATAATTCCCTGCTCCCTGGGCAAGGAGCTGGGAGCTGCTGCTTTCCTTGGGTAGGGTGGGGCCTGCGTTTTAGCAGAGTGTGAAATACAGTCTTACTTGAAGTGAGTAACATCCCTGTAGCTCAGGGTTTGGGGGTTGGGGCAGGCTGGGGGTCGGTGTTGCCCTGGAGCAGGGGGAGCCTTTGCTGGCAGGGCAGCAGCAGGGACGGGGACACCACGGTCGCTGACACGGAGAGGGTGGCAATTCCACACTGCAATTCTTTATTCCCCACAAATAGAAGTACATTGAGTAACTCTGTAATCCTCTGTGCAATTTATGCAGAACCTGCTCACTTCAACACCTCCTGAATCTGTCTGGGCTCAGACTAATCAATTTACATGCCATAAACATCTCTGTTAGGGAATTTGGAAATATATGTTATGAATAGTGAGCTGGTGAAGAGAGTAATTAACTGTCTAACCTGCTGGCAAGAGACCTGGCTGTACCTGCCTTTTTTTGATAAAATATTCGAATTGGAATTGGATTCAAGCCCCTCTTCAGTGATGCTTGTTGCTCAGGAATATTCTGCCAACAGATGGTATTTTTCTAAAATAACATGTTCTAATTGATTTCTGTTCATTGTTTTCTTGGGTTTGTTGCTGGATTTGGGGTTTTTTCTTTAGAGCAGAATGTGTTCAAAGTAGATGGAGTTTCTTGTTTTGGCACTGTTGGGGACACTCTGCATCCTCTGCTGCCCTGGTCCTGTGCCTGCAAGTGTCACATCAGTCACTGGGTGACACGAGGTGACAGTCCCACTCACAGGGATGGGGTGTCTGGATTTATGGGAATTATTTCCCAGCATTAGTGCTGCTCAACGCAGAGTCCTTCCAGAAGGTTCTGCAGCCTGTGTGCACAGCCCTTGGCATGGCTGGGCCTTTCTGAGCTCAGCCTCTGTTACCCCATCAGCCGAACTGTCTGTGGCCCAGTGAGGAACTGAAGGGTAACGCCGTCCCTGGGTTCCTAAAACACCTCCCCGTGACAGGTTCTGGCCACCACGGCCACCGTGGCAGCAGCCCCGGTGTGTGCTGCAGTAATGGATGTTGTTTATTTTGTTCCCTCATTACATTCTGCAATCTTTCACTGCTCATGTCAGCTGTGACCGGCGCAAACACCTTTAATTATCTTAACTTGCAGAATTAACTTGCAGCCAAGTGGAAGGGAATTTTTCAAACCACTGGCCCGCTGAATGGCCATATGCTAATTCCTCCCTCCTCCACAAGGGATGGAGCAGGCAGCGGGCTGGAATCATGCAGGTCCTGCACAGGCTGTGGCTGCAGCTGGACTTGGGGAGTGCCTCGGGATGGAACCAGCGGGCTGTGGGACTGGCCATGGGTTGGGCTGCTGGAAGTGGATTTATCAGAGAAGGGCACAGCCTCGGAACCCCTGATGGGAACCAGGTGGGTCAGGCAGGGCGGCCTGTGTGCCACGGGCAGGAGCTGCAGCACTCGCTCAGCCAGGCCAGGCTGTCCGTGCAGGTTGGTGCTGTGTCACCGTAGCAAGGCAGTAGTTAAATCTTCGCCCTCGCTCTGCAAAGCAGCTCAGGCTCGGGACTGAAGACGTGAAATGTCATCTCCTGGCTGTTACTGACCCGCTCGGCCCAGGCGGTGACAGCACCGCCAGTGCAGCTCCCGAGGCGGCCGAGGGAACTCGGCTCCATCGGCTTTGGCAAGGCAGAGCATCGCTGTGACTCTGCTGCAGGTCTGGGAATGTCACGGGGAAGGTGTTTGTGGGGGTACGGACACTCAGGGAAAGCAGGCTGAGAGTCTGAGATGGATCGCATATGTGGTTAAAGACAGGAGCAAACTGGAGCATAAGGAGCTCATAAAAGCTATAATGGCAAAAAAATGATGTAGCAGAAGACCTGACTTGAGATTTTGCTTTGTCTTGTGCTGTTCTCTTCCATGCCCGTGAGCCTGCGGGCAGACACACTCTGAGAATGAGTTATGTAAGAAACAGGAGTTAAAAAATAAATCACTCGGTCTTCAAAATAGGTGCTGGTTCTGCGCCTACACATCCCTCTGTAAAGCCTTTTTGTGAGGCTAATGTGGTTTTGTCAGCAAATATATTCAAGAGCAAATGCTTTGCTGGGATATTTTATGGCTAATGAACACGTTTGGTTGCTTTTGGCAGGAGTAACAATGTCAGTTTGTGTGTTATTGAGGGTGCAATATTCTTTATTTAATATCTGAAAACGGGAGGAGGCTCTTCAGTGACAGATGTGCTTTGTTGTGTTTGGAGAAGTTCACCGAGCTATGGAGAGAAAGCACTTCGGCTGTGCACTCGAGCTGTCCTGCTGCCACAGCTCCTCGTGCTCCCGGGGGAGCGTGGGCTACAGCAGCCTCACCAGCACGGGAGCACTGGGCCCTTCCCAAATGCCTCCCAGCTAACCCAGCAGGGAACTCGGGGTCCCAGTCAGTCCCACTGGGCTCTTTAGCTGAGTTCTGCCAAATGTTTCCATCCCTCTCGCCCCTCGTTTCAGCCCAGCAAGGGCCCCCATGACTCCTGCCCGGCCTCAGCCTCGGGCAGCCCTGTGGCACCTCCGTCACCGGTGGAGGCTGCTCCCTCTGGGGATCGTCTCCAGGGGCGTGGAGATGGCAGCAAAACCTGGGTTTGTGTTTGTGTCCCATCCTTGCCCTGGCAAAGGAGGCTGGGTGGGAAACATTCTGTCTGTTAGTCCGTGAGTTCCCCACTGAAGGTCCGTGGGACGCGTGGGTCGTGCTGCAGCTGAGGGCAAGGCTCTGCAGAAGAGGGAGGGTCCAAGAACTGTCAGCAAAATAAGGATTGGGTTTCTGCCTCTAGATCAAAGACACTTTTGTCTTTTCTCTTGCAAGTGTGACCTCTCTCTGGGAGGAGCGGTCAGCAGTGTGGGGGTTTGTGTGGGGCGAGGCCAGGGCACCCCTGAGGCACCTGTGCTGCTCCTTTCTTTGGGGTCTCCTTTCTCACCTCCTTGCGTTGTCTGCTGTGGGAGAAGGTGTTTGCTGAGTATCCCTGTCCTGTGCATGGTGACTGCCTGGCGTTCCCTCCAGGTGTGGGGCAGTCAGCAGGATTACAGCTTTGGGACTTCACCTGCCCAAGGTTTTAGTGGCAGATCAGGGGCTGGCACCTTTCAGTCGTGCCAAGAGTCTTTGTGACGATTTAGAGCAGCCAAAACTTGCTGCTTTGTCTCCATTTTTGTTGATCAAATTTGCATGTAAACTCCTTTAATAAACTGTATTAACAGCTATGGGAACTCTTGGCTTAGAGCTGCTGCTGTAGATCCCAAACATAACCCAGCTGTGTTTTGCAAAATGAAATTTTGGTCCCATACCGATGCCAGTGCCAAGGGTGGTAGAGTAGAAATGATGACAGATGTATCCTACTGTGCCTGTTTGCTTTAGGGAGGAGAAAGAAATCCCACAAAGGGTGATTGAAAGCTCTGCTCACATCAGGCCCGTGTGAGCAGCCCTCAGATTTTCCAGCATTTAAGCAAAGCCTCAAGGTTCCTGACAGGCCACGTGTATTGAGTGGGTCAGAAATAATCGCTATTTAAATGTCCCTGAATACTGATTTCTGAAGGAGATCGCCGTGGCTGCTGTCAGGACTGTAATATCAGATGTGTAATGTGGAATTTAATGTGTCTCCAGCTAATTGTTCACGTGATGGACAGTAATGGCCCCGAATAAACAGCTGCAAAGGGTCTTTAGTCTGCTCTAAAACAACTTGAGGGGAAGCCTTTATTTGCTTTGTTTTCCTGTTTTATTTGGTTTTACTTCCACTAAACTGAAAACGTACATGTTATGAAAACGCTGCCTAAATGATTCCCATGAAACAACCTTGTTTACTTGTTAATCCCACCTTCAGCTGGCGAGGGGATCTGGGCTTGGCTCTGAACAGCAGCATCCGAGCAGCTGGTTCCCAGTGCTAACTGGAATCAGGTATTTCGTTCTGGTTTAGCAGTGCCTGCGCTTTGACTGACTGGGGAAGGGTTGGACAGACGTCAGCCTCCCTTTGCAAGGCCGGATCTTGCCCTTTTCCTCCCAAAAATGCAGCTGGAAGGGGTGGTACAGGCTTTTCTCCTCGCCTGTGTAACGTGAGGCTTGGGCTCAGTCCAGCCTGGGAGCTCCTGGTCCCCCTCACCTGGGGTGAATCCCGTGTCCCACTGCCAGGTTTCCTTGGAGAGGGACTGCACTGAAGTTCTTCCCCTGTGTGTGGGGAGAAAGCTCCCTGCCCTGGGAGCCACTTGCTCCCCTGGAAATGTGCCTTGCCATCAGCCACTCCTGATTTTCTGTGGGTATCTGCAGTTCTTCTAGGGCCCAACTGACTGAGCACAACCTGAGCAGGATAATTTAATATTATTAGTGTTATTAATATCACCGCAACAATCTAATTAGGGCCTAAATGAGCTGGGTACTGAATTTCCCTCAGAATTCTGTATTTCTTTCATCTTCCTTCCCTGCCCTGCGTTGTTATGCCTTGCACATGAGATGTGATGAGGAAATTGCTGCCCCATTGATGCTGAGGCTTCAGAAAGGGAAAATCGGCACCAAATAATGTGACTGGACAATGCTGGTCTTGGAATCAGCTGGGGAATTAGGAGGATAAATAAGTGCAGGCATTTCTGAGTTGGCAGGCACTTGGAGAGAAATGCTCTCCAAATTACACACGCGTGTGCTTGGTTCCCTCTCCTTGCTGCCCTTTCTGGACTGGGAGTTGTGTGTTGGGTTTGGCAGAAGCAGAACTTTTTCACAGTCACAAATAACAGAAAAAATAAGAAGGTATTAGCTCATCAGAGAGATAATGAAAGGGCTAATCCTTTCCTCAAACCTTAGGTAAGGTCGACTCGTGGCTGTGCCATGAAAAATAGCTCTGAAAAGGAGTTTCCAGGACAAAAACCAGAATTCCTGGATTTACTTCTGGATTGCCATTGTCATCCAGGCTTGTTCTTGAGGACTTGAACTTGCCAGCTGTGGAGCATTGTGAGTGTGTTAGAAACAAGTGTTGGGTTTCAGCTGCCCAGCTGCTCTGCCCTCGTGCTGAGCTGGGGCTATGGGCTGTGTTCATCGGTTTGGGGCTTTCCTGTCGTCCTGAACAATGAAAAACTCTGTTATCCAGAGCAGCTGTGGCTGCCCCTGGATCCCTGGCAGTGTCCAAGGCCAGGCTGGACGGGGCTTGGAGCAGCCTGGGACAGGGGGAGGTGTCCCTGCCCATGGCAGGGGGGGCACTGGATGGGCTTTAATGTCCAAACCAGTTTGGGATTCTGTGATGATTCAGATTTTCTTTCATTCTAAGCCACTTCAGGATAAAAAATTGCCTTGGATTAGCTCTGCTCTCAGAAGATAGTTTTGTCCTAATGTATCCACTTAAAGAGACGAGAACTGTGTGTTATAAATGCACATTTGGAAGCACGTGCTCTTTTTTTAATTAAAAAAAATACTGTGCAGGGGCAGCAGGATGAATACTGAAGATTCATGGTCCACCCCCTTCCATTAGTGAGAAGACAACACAAAGCTGTAGGCAGATATAAAAGCATTAAAATAATTAATTTTCCGTTTTATTGTGTGTCAACAGAAATGTGTAATAATAAGCATTTTTGCAAAAATTGTGGATTAAGCATTTTTCTCTACATCAGTGTTGTGCTGGAAATGTCCTTGCTTTAATGTAGAACAAATGGCCCTTGGATCTCATTAAAGATGGTGTTCTGAGAGCTCCGAGGAACTCTCGGTGCTGCTGGGGTAAAGCAGGTAGGGCTGCTAAAAAACAGAGTCAAACATTAAGTGAAAGACAAAGGAGGAGTAGAAATGAAAGAGGGAAATAAATGAGGGTTAAGAATTGCTTCTTGTGAGAGCCCCGAAGAGGAGCTGCAGTGTGGGAGCAAAGTGCTGGGATCAGTTGGAAGCTTTCAGCCGTAATTAATTGGATGTGTTAAATAGGATGTGACACGGTGTGACAGGGACTGCTGGGGGCACCTCCAGTGCTGGGTCCAGTTCTGGACCCTCTCCCTGCAGGGAAAACATCGAGGGGCTGGAGTGTGGCCGGAGAAGGGAAGGGAGCTGGGGAAGGAAGGGCTGGAGGGTCAGTGCTGTGAGGAGTGACCCAGGGGTGCCCTGGGCTCGGCTGGGCTCGGGGCTGGACTCCAGGGTCCTGCTCAGCTGAACCCTGCGTGGGACAGGAGCGGGACAGGAGGGGCCTCTCCCCACTCCCTGCAGGGAGGGGAGGGCTGAAAGTGAAATGTGATTTTCTCACTCGAGCAACACCGAGCTGGAGGTCTGACCCCACTACCACAGCCCAAGGCTCCCCAGTCCCCAGTGCAGCACTGGTGTCCCAGCCCGAGGGCACTGGGGTGCAGCCCAGGGCGGGTCTGGCAGCATTCCCGGGATCCCCAGGCTCTCCCTGTCCTGCTCCCTCGGGAGCAGCTGTGGGAGCTGGTCCTGTGTCTCCCAGCAGCCGTAAGGAGCGTTCTTTTCTGCACAAGTTCCTGCAGCTCTTGGCACCGTGGGCTCCCTGCCCACGCCAGGGCTTCCCAGGAGCTGTCACACTACTAATGAGAGCCAGAAATTGGAGCTGAGCAGTCCCTGGCTGAGACTGATCCTGGGGGCATTTTCCTCATTAATCAGGATCTGAATCAGCAGGTGGGAAGATGAGGGTCTGGCGTTACGGGAATGGCGTCACCGTCTTTTGACATTTGGGATTTGTGCTGACAATGAAAATTGCAGGTATTTTTTGGCTGCTGGAAGCCTTTGAGAAGTGATGAGTTTCTATAATTTTCAAGTAGGAAGTTGTGATTTGCCTGATCAGTGTGTGTTTGAGGACAAGGCTCGGTGGCTGCTGTGCCAGGAGGGCAGAAACTGGACAGGCAGCAGCGGGAGAAACCAGGGCAGAATATACGTGATGACATTTAACTTCTGCTTATATGGAAGATACACTGGAGGGATTTAAGATAATTAATGCAGCAGAGCAGGAAAATTCTCGGAGGTTTTGCTTTTCCTCAGAAGTGTCCTCAGAGCCCCAAACCACTCACCAGCCTGAGAGGCCTCATGGGGTCAGGAGGCAGCACGGGGCTGATGCTCCATCTCGCCAGCGGAGGGGCTGGGCTGGCAGCGTGGTGTTGGTGTGCCCAGGGAGGGGCTGGGCTGGCAGCGTGGTGTTGGTGTGCCCACGGAGGAGCTGGGCTGGCACCGTGGTGTTGGTGCCCACGGAGGGGCTGGGCTGGCACCGTGGTGTTGGTGCCCAGGGAGGGGCTGGGGCTGGCACCATGGTGTTGGTGCCCAGGGAGGGGCTGGGCTGGCAGCGTGGCACTGTTCCCCACGGAGGGGCTNGCTGGGCTGGCAGCGTGGTCTTGGTGCGCACGGAGGGGCTGGGCGGGCGCCGTGGTGTTGGTGCCCAGGGAGGGGCTGGGGCTGGCACCATGGTGTTGGTGCCCAGGGAGGGGCTGGGCTGGCAGCGTGGCACTGTTCCCCACGGAGGGGCTGGGCTGGCAGCGTGGCACTGCTCCCCACAGAGGGGCTGGGCTGGGATGGGAGCAGTGTCAGTTCCCACAGCAGGGGCAGGGGCACAGCCGCTTCCCGAAGCTCGTGGGCTGCTGCTGCAGAAAGGATCCTTCTGTTTGAAGGGAGGGTTTGGAGTCGCTGGGAATTCTCTGTTACCCTGCAGAGGTGCTGGGGCTGCTCTGCTCAGTGCAGGGATTTGTTTGGCACAAGGCAGAACTGGTGGGGTTTTGCCTCCGCCGCCTTGCCGGCTCAGCGCTGCCGTAGGGCTTCGCTGTCAATCCCTGCAGCCAGGGAAGTCAGAGGGAGTTACGGTGTGAGGTGAAGCACCGTGTCTGGGCCAGGCACTGGAGCAGCTCTGCATCCTCTCTGGCACCCTGGCTTATCACCACTGCTATCTCCTGAAGGGATTTCAGTTGATATTTTGCAGAAGACTCTGCTGAGGATGTGTTATTGACATACTCTTAGCTTAAAACCATTATCATGGTAAATCCCTGGATTTAAAAACTAATTACAAGACATTAATAGCTGAGCCTAAAGAGCTAAGTCATGCAAATATTGCTGTCTGCAAAGTGGAATATACACAAATGTTTGAACTGCTGAGTTAGGAGCTGCAGTCTGGGGGTGGCAATAAATCTGAGCCCAGTCCTCGCCGCTGGCTTCCATGTGTCCATGAAATTAATGGCACCATCATTATGAAAGTGGTATCAGGGAACGTGGCTATTTTCTTCCCTGAGTAGGTTAATTACCACTAATGTAATTATTTTTGTACTGATTTTTATTCTAATCAAACATTGCACGAAACAATTAAGTTCAGAACAAATGGCTTATTATGGAAATGTTTGTGGCGGAGGGAAGCAAAGCAGCAATGTTTGGATTACACACAGATATTGAGTTACTTTATTCATTAAAATGAACAATTACATTAGGCCTTATGAGACAGACTAAGCATCTCTTGTTAATGTTTGTTCTATAGTGAACACAATGAGAATATATTTTGTGAGTGGATCCAATCCCTCTCGCTCGAGGCATTCAGGAACTGGGGGATGTGTGGGAGTGGGGAGAAAATCCTTCCCAAATCTGCCAGAACTGCAGCGGAGGGGGGCTCCTTGTGTCCCTGGGCACTGACTTGGCCAAGTTCAAGGTGTGGCATTGTTGGCTCACTGTGGGTACAATGTCTGGCTGCCTCTGGCAGCGCTGTTGGTTTGGGAAGAGTAAATTCCCTTATCCCTGGACTGAAATGGAAGGTCCTACATAAAAACCCCAGATTTTTCTGTTAATTGCAAGAGCACTTGCTCACAATGTATGAAATTTTTTGCTTCCTGCTTTGTAGGCCGTGATAGGCATTTTCAGCTAATCCCTGGAGGTATTTAAAAAGATGTGTAGACATGGGACAAATTTTCTTTCAAAAATACGCTTTTCTGAGTGGGGAAAGTGTCTGTAGTTTGGCTCAGATTCTCACCCCCTGCTGCAGGTGTTGGTGCCCAGCACTCCCTCACAGGCCCTTTGCATCCCGAATTTTCTCCAGAAACAGCAGAACCGTGCAAATCTGTCCAAGGCCAGTGCTAGAGCCGTTGTGGTGTCATCCCAGGAGGCCAGGAAAAGGACTTCCCTTAGTTCTGCCTGATCTCTTTATCTCCTTCCACAGTGTCTGTGCAGAATGAGGCACCTCTAGGCTGTCCCAGGTGCCAGCAGTGTCATGGAATATGTTTGAGAATATGGAAATTCGTCCTTGTGTAGCCAGGAGGGACGCAGGGCTATGATAACACGTTAATCAGTCTGTGGTTCTGAAGATACCCATGTGTGGGAAATTAGTGAAAATCACATCACTGATGCAGACTGGGTCAAAATCCATGTGTGGTTGGGATGATCCCATTTTGTATTGGTGCCTGCTGCAGAAAGGCATCAGGGAGTGGCTGTGGAAGACAATGAGGGTAGGAAATGCAGGCTCTGGACTGGATGGAGGCCTTGCTCTCAGGTGTAAACACTCAGGTAAGTTGCAGCTGCCCTGTCTCACTCTGCCTTGGAAAAGGGACACAAATCAGGGATTCAGAAGAGTGAAAGAAGCAGCAGTGTCAGTCAGCTGCTTTCCCTAGGAATTGCCATGGCATTTTCCCGTGTTTTGTGGTTCAGCAGTCTCAGCCCTGGTTCCTGTCCGTGCCCCTTTCCCTGGCTCTCTCTGCTGGCATCTGTGCCCCTGCAGCGAGGGAGTCACAGGGACACGTCCGGGTTCCTCAGCCCCTCCTCGCCCTCACAGCCCCGGAACGCAGCTCCTCGTTAGCCCTGTGCTGGAGCAGGGATGGAGTCAGGCATGGAAATGGATTTCCTGGCTCCTTGCACTGCCAGTGAGACCAAAGCACCATTGATCAGTGCAGTTAAATGAGTCTTTGTATTTCCCTTTATCGTCAGCACTCCTCTGCCTCCTGCAAGCTGCACACCTTCAGCTCAGCGGACTCGGAGAGAGGAATTCATGGATCTTTTCTCTTCCCCAGAATACTGAAGGTTAACAAAGTTTCCCAGGCAGTGGCAGACCTCTAGAATATCTCTTATTGAGGGATTATTTTTACAGCATTCACAGAGAGACTCTTGGTACTTCAGTGTTTGAGCAGAGTGTGACTTCAGGGTCTGGCGTTTTCACATACACAAAATGAAGATGATACAGGACCTATTTTGATTTAAATTAGGAAAGTGCAACTTAATCCTTCAATGTAAGACTTGCCCACCCAAGTCTTCCTGTCTACATGGATAATTAAGGCAGCTGATTCAAGAAACTCATCTTAGAATTTTGACTTGTAGGGGAAATGGTGGAGCTTGTCAGCATGTAAGTGACCTGCAGAAAAATAGCTGAAATGTTGTATTTCATAACACCTATTCACATCTATCCCAGGGGATCAGGTTTGATGTTTGGAACAGACACACACACACAGAGCAGCTGCTGGAGCCACTGAGGTGCTGCTGGGCTGGTAACTGGTGCTGGGGATGCCAGGACCTTCCCAGGCTTCCAGTCTGGACTGTTTCACTGGGGCTCCAATGCTAATCCTTCCTGGTTCTTGGAAGCTGGTGAGTGGCTTTAGTCGAGCATAGTTTGAAATGATTTGTGAGCCTAATTTTCCACAGTACTTGGGAGCCTTTGTCACATACCTTGGAGTTCAGGGTTCTCCAGACTGCAGAGCAAGTGAGACTTTCCGTATATTGAATATAATCATTTATCATTTGCATTCCCAGAAGCACATGTGGTATTTCAAAAGCTGAATGTGACTTTGAAATGAAATATTATCTAATTATTGCATTTTTCAGTGATGACCATTTTCTTTGTCCTTCATATTTCTTACCTGGCTTGCAGAGCAGACCTTCCCGCATTCTCACTGATCCCATGCCCTATAGAAAACACATTTGCTCCTCATTTCAAATCTTCCCCTGGTCAGTAGCAGTTCCAGGAAGGGGGATCTCTGTTCTGCCTCAGTAAGAAGCCCCAAGGTTTGTGGAAAGCAGCCTTGCAAATGTAAGTCCTGCCTTTCCTCAAGGATTGCAATGTTCCTATTAATTTTCATGAAGAAACAGGTTTTCATTCTCCTGCTTTATCTGGGGTTGTGTGTCATTCCATCAGACTTACACACGTCTACCTATACTCATCTGCAAATAGAAATGAGAAATGGAGGCAGTAAGCACAGTTAGGCACCGGAGCCCCACACAGAGGCACCAGCACGTGGTTCCAGGAGTCTGCCACGTGGGACGTTTATCCAGTTGGGTTTTGTGTGTTGGGGTTCCCCTGGGTCCCCCCTCTTCACTCCCAGCTCATGTCCGTGGCTGCCAGCCCGGAGCCCGTTTGTGTCCCTGCCCCACAGATGGAGGAGATGCAGTGGGGCGGGGGCGTGCGCTCCGTGCCCCCCTCGGTGTGCAGCCAGCCCTAACCCAGCCCTAACCCGAGCCTGTTTGTGTCCCTGTCCCACAGATCGAGGAGATGCAGTGGGGCGGGGGCGTGCGCTCCGTGCCCCCCTCGGTGTGCAGCCAGCCGTGCCGGCCGGGCGAGAGGAAGAAGATGGTGAAGGGGATGCCGTGCTGCTGGCACTGCGAGCTGTGTGACGGCTACCAGTACCAGGCCGACGAGGTCACCTGCCTGCTCTGCTCCTACAACGAGCGGCCCAACGAGAACCGCACCGGCTGCCGCTCCATCCCCATCATCAAGCTGGAGTGGCACTCGCCCTGGGCCGTCATCCCCGTCTTCTTGGCCATGCTGGGGATCATCGCCACCATCTTCGTCATGGCCACGTTCATCCGCTACAACGACACGCCGATCGTGCGGGCCTCGGGCCGGGAGCTCAGCTACGTGCTGCTGACCGGCATCTTCCTGTGCTACATCATCACCTTCCTGATGATCGCCAAGCCCGACGTGGCCGTGTGCTCCTTCCGCAGGATCTTCCTGGGGCTGGGCATGTGCATCAGCTACGCGGCCCTGCTGACCAAGACCAACCGCATCTACCGCATCTTCGAGCAGGGCAAGAAGTCGGTGACTGCGCCCAGGCTGATCAGCCCCACCTCGCAGCTGGCCATCACCTCCAGCTTGATATCGGTCCAGCTGCTGGGGGTCTTTATTTGGTTTGCAGTTGACCCACCCAACATCATCATAGATTATGATGAGCAGAAAACTATGAACCCCGATCAGGCCAGAGGAGTTCTCAAATGTGACATTACGGATCTACAAATCATTTGTTCCTTGGGTTATAGCATTCTGCTCATGGTGACGTGCACTGTGTATGCCATCAAGACTCGGGGGGTCCCAGAGAATTTTAATGAAGCCAAACCCATTGGATTCACTATGTACACTACCTGTATAGTATGGCTTGCCTTCATTCCAATATTTTTTGGCACTGCCCAGTCAGCCGAAAAGGTAGGTGAGAGTGCACAGGTTCCTCAGGATTCGCTGTGGGTGTAACGACGTGCTGGTGTCAGCTTTCCCTGGATTTCCAGCTGAGCTCTCCAGGCAGCTCATTCCTGACTCACGGGCAATCTATGGCACTGTTTTCCTTCCCCGTTTAGCTCGTGGGCCATTCGTTTGGTAAACTGGCAAATGATCAATAGCAATCACATTAGCCCTTAGTTTCATTGTTGCATCTATTTCAATTGTTTCTTTTCAGTAGCATAAGTGGGAATTAGCTGTCATATTGTCCACAAAGAGGCATCTCCTAACTCAATCATTTTGAATACAAGATGTAAGCAAGAAAACTGTCAAAAATACTCAGACAGACTCCCGTGCCTCTGGACCTGAGCCCTGAGGGCAGTGTGGAGTCTGACGAGTGCTCTGCTCACAGAGCAGCTCCAGGACACATTTACACCATGGTGTAAAGGGCCTGTCCTGAGCTGCCGTGGCTGAGCCCCGTGGCTCCAGCTGATGCTCCATGATGCAGATTCACTTTTACTTCTCTCTGGAGAAAAGCTGTCATTTCAGAGGGATTTGGCAAATACCTCCAAGCCCAGTATTTAGAGAGCAATGGCAATTCTGGGCTGTCCTGAGCTTCTGTCAGTCTGTTTTACCTCTCCACCCCACCCCAGCCTGGAGGAAACGCCACATCCTTACCTGTGGTGTGCTCCTGAATCCAGGCACCACTCACCTGCCTCAGATGCTCCCCCCAGCCCTTGCATGGATGTGGTAGCATGCTGTTATCCCCAGATCCTGAACCCACACTTTCCTGTGCAGGAAAGAGCTTTGGCTTCTTGGTCCTTTTTTCACCTCTATTTTCATTTTCCATTTGCTCTCAAACACGGAACTGGGGCGGGCTCAGCGCTGTGGATGGAATTATTGGAATTATTGTGTCTTCTGAGTGGGTGAGCCAGCTGGCAGGTCTCCCCTTGGGCAGGGCTGTCCCTCCCAAAGAGGCAGCGGTTAAACCCGGGGGCTGCTGAGCTCCAGCTGCAGGAGCACAGCGGGGTCGCTGGGGCAGGTCCTGCTGTGGCTCCAGGGCCCTTCCCTGGGAAGGGGCTGCTTTGGGGATTGCAGAGCTGCAGCTCAGGAGGTTGTAGAGGTCTGCAGTTGCTTTGGCCTCAGCTTTGGCCCTCAGGGGAGGAGGGGATCACCCAGGACGGCCAGGTAGGAACAGGGGTTATGGAGAAGTTTCCATGGATCCTCTCACCTCTGCACTGGGCTTTCCAGAGCCATTGCATCCCTAGAGGGAATTAATCTCAACTGGAAAGGAAACCTGCCAAGGCTTACAAACACTTCAAACGCCTCTGCTCTCCCTGTTCAGGGCGAGATAAGGAGCAGCAGAAGCAGCTCTGACTGCAGTGGGGTCTGTTTGTACCTGGCTCTGACAGGGAGGGTGCTGAGCTGCTCTCGGGCTCCCTGCGTGGGAGTGGGGCCTGCAGGGGGCTGAGATGAAGTGCTTGGAATTGTTGTCTGCAAAGATTTAACCAGGTGATATTAAACCACAAAGAATTCCAGAGGCTGCTGCCAGCACTCAGAGTTGCTCAGCAGCAAAAGCTTGAGGTGTCCGTGTACTCCTGGGGCTGAATTAAACCTGGGCTCTGCGAGCACTGGATTCTCATGCAGCCCTTGCAGGACAGCAGAAGAGATGATGATGAACTTGGTCTCACACAGGGCACAGAGGAGGGTACAGGGCAGGAGAAGCAGCCCCTCACTGTGCTGTGCCCCAGCCCGGGGGCACTGGGGACGCTGGGGACAGGGAGAGCAGTGGCTGCTCTGTGCTGCTGGGGCTCATCCCATTCCTTGGGCTGAAAGCTGCTCTGTCGAGTACAGCAAAGCCCCCAGGGTGACCCTCCCTGTGCAGTGGCCGTGCGTGGATGGCCCCAGGTCCAGTCCCTGTCCCTGTGTCCCTTCAGGCTGTGCAGCTGCTGGGCTGTGGGACCAGTACACGGTGCCAAACCCCAGTGCTGGCCCTGCTCCTGGGGCTTTCCCCCTCCTGCCCTGCACAGAGCTGCAGCTGCGGGAGCTTTGCTGCTTTTCTTTCTCTTCTGTCACTCCTTTTGGGTGGGGGTGCAGGGATTGTGCTTCTTGGTGCTTGCTACTGATTTCCTGTCAGATATTTCCTCTGGAAAATATTGTGCCTTAGCTTAGCCACGCACGTCTGTGCTGGAATGGAAATTGTACCTGCTGAAAAATCTCATGCAGCACGATCTTTTAAACTGAGGAATGGGGTTATATATAACACTGTGGGTTTCAGTGTATGGATTTATTTTATTTTATCAATAAATACAAGCATAATGTTGTTGGGTAGAAGGCATATTGAAAACACCTGCCTTGTTCAGGGTAGAGAATAACACCTCCAACACAAGAAAACCCCCTAGCAATGTGCTGTAGGTAATTCATAACAGGTGAATAATTCAAGCAGGAGCTGTTGCAGCAGGTGGAGGGAGGCGGGGTGCTGTGAGGAAGGCCAGAAACCCGAGTTTCTCCAGGATGCAGATGAGCCGTGAGGTGTATGGGAGGTGGCATGTGGTGAAAGCAGATTTCAAACCTTCTTACAGCTGGAGTTTACTCAACCTGTTTCTTTGTCCACCATCAGAAGCGGAGAGAACACGGGTTTGGTTGTGGTTTATGGGTCAGTTTATGTGCTCTGTGGGCTTGGTTTGGTAGCGCAGCACGTGGATCCCGTGGAATGTGCTCGTCCTTCCCACGTTCCAGCGCTCCCGGAGTGCCCTTGGCTGGGACACAGAGCTCTCAGAGCTCCCTCCCTGGGCACTGTGCAGCTTTGGGGGGCTGTGCTCTCCTGTGTCTGGTGCATCTCCTAAAAATGCTGTGTAACCTTTGGGGAGCAGGGCAGTTCTGGGGGCAGGAACTGTGCTGTCTCTGCTCGTAAAGACCCTTCCTTCAGTGTGTGTTTGATAGAAAGCCACTCAGTGGCTTTTAGCTGAAGGAGGGGAGATTCAGGCTGGATGTATGGAAGGAATTCCACCCTGTGAGGGTGGGGAGGCCCTGGCACAGGGTGCCCAGAGAAGCTGAATATTCCCCTAAAATCTCATTTTCTGAGATTATGTCACTGGGCTGATAGAGAGAGAGATGTCATAGTTATATTTTCATGTTTCGTACAGGTTCTGCTGCCTCAGAGCTGTGATTGCTTTTATTTAGTAATTGTGCCAAAATTAAAATAATACATTTCTGGATGTGTTTACAAGCCAGTGAGAACTGTCAGCGTGCTCCTCAATATATCCTGCCAGTGGGATTTTTTCTTGAGTGATTTTCAGGGCTTTTTGCAAGTTAAAAAAGTTCTAATCATGCCTCTGAGTGAGGGGTGACTGCTGTTCAGCCAGTGTGGTCATCCTGCCTGGGAGCCTTATTCTCCCTGCAATGATGAGAAATAGGGAAAAGTCGAAATAGGGAAAAGACTTGTGACCTTCCATCAGCTTATTTCTGCATGAATTTTTGGTTGTAAACTGTTGGGGGTTCTGGGGGGTTTTGTAGGTTTTTGTAATACAAGCACTATGAAATTTGAAGTCCCTAATTCCATCAGCTCTTCCACCTTCTTCCTTGTTTCTCTATTTTTTTTTCAGTGTCCCTTTTATTCAAATCAATAAGCAGGGCAAGTCAGGCATATTTGGCAGCAACACTTTTACTTATTGTGTTGAGTGTTCCATAAATACTGTAATTTGAAGGCACATGCAAAATGGGTCCTTGTTCAGATTAAATAATGTCACATTAGCACGGGAGCACTTCAGTCTATGTTCTATTTTTTGGTGAAACTAAGTTACCCTTCAATTCTCTGTAACACAAATACCAATTAGCCAGGTAGGACACACTTTTATTTTCTCCCTTGGGAAGGCTTGAGCTGACAGTTGCTATAGCAACTCTACATATGTGGTTTTGGGAGTTATGAGGAATTTAATGCAACATTTGTTGGAGTTTTACACTGTTGGATCGCTGAGAAAATCAGGCTTTGAGGCTCCCAGGGAATGTGACTGAATCTGCCCTGATTTGGGGCTCACACAGGGACAGGGGTGGATTGCAGCTTTTGTTTAAAGGAGGATTCTGATAACAGGAATTTCTCTCATTGATGCAGTTTCACTTCACCCATCAGTTCATTATCTGCATGTTCAGGTGCTGAAGTTCCTAATTTTATCCAGCCTCAACTGTATCCCTGAGAACACCCTGGAGTTTAAGGATCTGACATTAGAGTTGTCCTGAGTCAAGCCTGAACTGAAGAGCAGCTTCACCTCATTGCAGTTCAGACCCTCCAGGCTGGAGCCACGAGGTCTGGAGATCCTCCAAGCACAGAGTATTCAATAAAATCCACTTTTGTGGAGTACTGGAGTTCTGCATTTTAATTGAGGAGAAATTAGGTGTTCTTTGAAATCTACAAGTGAGATAATCAGTGGAATTTTTGGAAGGCTGATAACCTTCACTGCAAAAGTGATCCTGGCCTAGGTTTTTATCAGGTTATGTAACAACACTGCTGAAAAGTGTATAAAAACTTGTGAAAACCTTTGAGTGTCTATAGAGTTTCAATTCTAATTTCTGTAGAACTAATCAAATATTTTAAGCGCAGCTTCTGGGTAGAATTCTCAGTAAGATTCAGGTTATTACCTTCTGCATTCATTTGGCCTTCCCAGTGGGAAGGGAGGCTGTGACCAGTCAAACCCCAGCCAAATTAAAAGGCTTTTGAGGTGTCACTGCTGCTAATGGTGTAACCCTCAGCAGGAGCTCAGGATTTCCATCTGTGCCATTGAACTGGTGAGTGCTGCAGGAGCCCCGCGTTCTGGAGCCGTTCCTCTTCGGCCCCGGGCCTGTTTTCCTCTCCCTGCTGCCCTGGGGGGAGGTTTGTTCCCTGAACAGACACCCACAGACCCACCACCCCCTGGCTGGAGTTGGGTTATGGCCTCTGAGACTCCTGGAGGAGAGAGCACCTCAGGAAATAGGGGATGTTACTGACTGGGTTGGTCCTGGCGTTCACTGAGTGCCTCAGGGGGTCAGGGCTCCCCAGGAGCTCTGCCACAGCTCCCTCTGCCTTGAAGGCTGCAAAAGAGAAAGAAAAATAGCAAGGAAAGCTTGGTGCCTAAACCTGGGCACAGGGGATTTGTGGGTGTCCCACAGCCTCACACTCGGGAGCAGCGGAGAGAAGGGGGGGATTTGTCACTTGTGTTTGGTGTGACAGGGATGGTTGGCAAGGAGGGAACGGCCTCTGTGACAGGACAGGGATGGTTGGCAAGGAGGGAATGGCCTCTGTGACAGGACAGGGATGGTTGGCAAGGAGGGAACGGCCTCTGTGACAGGACAGGGATGGTTGGGACTCACGTGGAGAAGGGCAAACCAGAGCTTGGGTAGAGAACTCGTGGGATGGGTGGGTATGAAAAAGGGCTTGATTTGTGAAAAAGATTGATGCTGCAGGGCCCTGCTCTGCCCTGGGTCCTGCCAGGGGCTGGCTGAGGGTTGGCTGCTGGCCCTGGGGACACAGAGGTGGCTGTGGCATGGGCTGTCCCTGCTCTCATGGAGCACCAGTGTGGCTGTCACTGCGATCAGGAGAGGCGAGAGGGAACCCAGGTGTACTTTGGGGTCGTGGCTTTGAAGAACCCTTGGAGCTGGTTTAGCTTGTGGCTGTGCAGGACGTGCCTGAGGGGAAGATTTGGCAAACCAAAGTGTGCAGAATTACTCACCCGGGATTTGGCCAGGCTGTGGGAGGTGACCCCGCTGCTCTTCGAGGTGGTGTCTTGAAAAAACAAAGACATTTTGGTAATAAACAGATTACCCACAGCGCTGCATTGTATTCCCAAGCCAGGGCTCTCCTGGGAAAGGGATTCCTACCTCTGCTTGGTCCTGCCTGGGGGATCTCCCACCCAAGCAGCTGCCTGTGTTCAGACCCATGCTCAGCCAGGCAGTGGGAGGCTGCAGGACCCCTGAAAATGCAGGTCTGTGTCATCTCTGTTGTCAGTGCAGGTATTTAAAGGCAGGGAACAGCACACGTGCACACTCTCAGTGAAATAAGGGCTGACTGGAGTAATTAGATCCTCCTCAGAAGACCATAAATTAATGGTGATTATGATTCTTGAAAGAACAGGAGCAGAAGGTACACGTAACGTCGCTCTGGTTTATCACATTTGCTGCATTGTAATGCTCCTTTAATGTTAATATGTACTTTTGTAGTAAAATCTAATTGCAAACACTGAGCAGGTGGAGCCCAAGGCCACAGTCGTGTTCCACATAATTACCTGGGGAGGGGGGGCTCCCCCAGCCAGCGGTGCCAGCAGGTAGAGCAGGCCCTGTGCTCCGCTCACACGGCGTCCCTGGCAGCCAGGGACAGGGCAGAGCGGGAAGATAATTAGCAATCAGTTCAGTCGGTGAGATTTGCAATTATTGGGGCAGGTACCTCTGCCGTGGAGCAGTGATACCACGTTTGGCTCTGTGTGCTGTCTCACAGGGGACATGGGTTCATTTAAGCAGAAGTGACTTGGTTCCTGTCCCCACGGTGGTGCTGCGTCACCCAGGGACCCTTTGAAGCCTCTGAGTGGCTGCTTTGTTGTCTAATGTAGGCAGTGAGGGATCTCTTTGCTGTGGTAATTCCAGCCTTTTCCATTCCCAGCTGTGCTGAGGAGACAGAAAAAAAAATTTGTTTGGAAGATGGGAAAATAAATGGAAACCCAGCAAGGAGAGGGCACTACAGCAGAGAAAATCACAGCATCATAGAATATCCTGGGCTGGACTGGATGATCCACAGGGATCATCCAGTCCAGCCCCTGTCCCTGCACAGACCCCCCAACACCCCCACCCTGGGCATCCCTGGCAGCGCTGTCCAAACGCTCCTGGAGCTCTGGCAGCCTCGGGGCCGTGCCCATTCCCTGGGGAGCCTGGGCAGTGCCCAGCACCCTCGGGGGGAAGAACCTTTCCCTGCTCTCCAGCCTGAGCTTCCCTCCATGGCACTGGTGCAGCACTGGGAGCAGACCCAGCTCCTCCTCAGCCTTCTGTATCTGCATTTTGACCGGTTCACCAAAAGCCCCAAGTCTGGACAATCTCTGTTTGACTGCAACAGCAGGTTTGGGAATATTTGTGGTGCTTTTCCACCTGTGAGCCCAGCTGTGGCAGAGGCACTTGCCCATGGCTCTTGGCATCACCACCTCTGGGCGGGCCACAGCTGCCCCTGCCCTGTGCACACACATGCTGTCAAAGAAAGGAAAAGTGGGGAAGGAAGCTCTCTTCTTCCCCTGGAATTTCTGGTGCGTACTTAACTGCCTCTGGCTAAAAAGCAACACAATTTTTAAAGGAAAAAACGTGTAGGTGTTTAATGCTTAGTGTTGACATGTACTTTTTTTGTTCCTCTTTTTTTTTTTAGAAAATGTAGAATTGCCAGGAGGGTTTTACATCTGAAAAGCCATCTCTGCACGGGCCCCTGGCAGCCCTATCAACAGTTTTTATCTGCAGCACAAACTGACAGCCCCTCACCGGGAAATAATTGTGGCTCCGTTGAGTCCAGAGCAGTAATTACTGTGTTGATGAAACTTTTCTCTTTGCTTGCGTTGTGGTATCTCTGAATGTCAAACTCGCTTGGGCTGACAACATAATTTCCCCAGCAGAGCTCTTGCATCGACCATGCCACGCTGCTGGGCGGGGCTGGGGGGCTTTTCCACTTTGCTGAGTTCCTGAGGCAGCAGTGGGAAAACCTCAGCAAAGCCCTGTCGTGGGATGGTGTCACAGAGAGTGGCTTCCCACGGGCAGGGCCAGGGCATCATCCTGCTCCAAACCAGCGTGGAATGAAGAGGACATTCAGCTTTGGAGTCTGCTATTCATGGAATCATGGAATGGTTTGGGTTGGAAAGGACCCTAAAGCCCATCCAGTGCCACCCCTGCCATGGCAGGGACACCTTCCACTGTCCCAGGCTGCTCCAAGCCCCAATGTCCAGCCTGGCCTTGGGCACTGCCAGGGATCCAGGGGCAGCCACAGCTGCTCTGGGCACCCTGTGCCAGGGCCTGCCCACCCTCACGGGGAACAATTTCTTCCTGATATCCAATCTAAATCTCCCCTCCTTCAACCAAAATTTTCCTCCAAAATCTTACAGTAAAAGATCCCAAGTTGCAGGCAGTGGTAGGGGAATCTCCCCTCCACCAAGCAAGGCCTCTGTGGATCATGGGGATGGCTGCAGTTTGTCTGGGGGAGATCCTGTGACACCGAACATGGGCTCCTCTGTGCACACCAGAGCTGAGCACAGCTGGGTTTGCAGGGGGAGAGAAGAGCTGCTCTGCCAGGAGCATTTTCAGTCTAGCAAGGGCAATGTAACGCAAAGCAAAAGCAGGATTCTCTGTACGTAAGAGATGGACGCAAAAATATTGACTTGAAGGATTTATTTGTTGTTTTAAATGGTTTAAGCAGGCATGTAATAATAATGAAAGTAGAAACCATCATACTCAGTCATAGAAATTGCCTCGTGTTTTGTCTTTGAGGCATAAGCTTAGGAGAAGGTTAAAGAGAAACAACAATGAATTCTTGTAGACTGAAGCAAAAAATTTGTGTCCCAACTGTACCATGTCAGAAGTGATTTGGGGCATGTTTATATTTCTGCATTTTGAAATAACAGCTTTTTAAACTCTCTGCTTGTTTCATCCAGGAGAATGGGGCAAAAGCAGCCAGTGGGGATCCTTCCCTCCCGCAGCAGAGCTAGGGGTGTAAGGTCTGGGGGGGTCAGTGCTGGGGAGGGGCCACAGCCCAGGGACACGGCCGTGGGCCCTGACCAGGTCACCCCAACACCGTTCGGCCTGGCAGTGTTGGGAGAGGGGTCCCTGTCCCTGGGTGCCTCTCCCAGGGTGCCAGCGGGTCCCTGTGTCCCCAGGCACCTGTCCCGGGGTGCCAGCAGGTCCCTGTGTCCCCAGCAGCTTCAGAGACCCATGGTGGTGTTTATAGAGCAGAAGGAGGCTGGGAATGCTGTCAGGGGATCGATGCCAATGACAGATGGAAAGGCTCTCAAAGGGTAGGAGTTCAGCCCATGAGAGGAGCTGCTCTGATAAAGGGGTGAGGAGCCAGAGTGGAAGAGAGCAGGGAAGCTGGGTAAGAGGCCAGAGTTTGTGTTTGTTCTGGTTTTCCCTGTTCAAGAAGGGTCTCAGTGGGGCAGCGCTGCCCTCGCCGTGGGTGGTGTGAAAAAAACCAAGGGAGACTTTTCCCTTCAGCACTTCGGTGGTTTGACGTCGCTTCCAGCGTTGCCTTTGCTGTTGGTGATGTGCCCGCTCTGCGCTGTCTCAGCAGCAGAAACCAAAGATCTGGACATTTTCTTTCCCAAACTGGGCAGCGGGGCTGGGAGGGGGTGGGCAGCGCCTGGAGGTGAACCCACAGGGTATTTTACAGGACAGGCTCCTCACCTGGACGTTTCCCAGCCATGCCCCTGGTGACGGGGCAGCCCATGGGCCGCAGAGCCTCGGTGACCCCGGTAATTGTCAGGCCTTCCTGAAGGGCTTTTCAGGTTTAGCAGGGCCAGTAGTGATGTCAGGCTCTCACCAAGGATTGTTCAGTCTGCGGTGGCACTTGGCTTTGAGTGGCTGAAGTGTCTGTGGTGACAAAATCCAGGTGGGGGAAGGAGGAGAAACAAGGGCGGGGTTGCTCACTCAGCAATAACAGCTTTTCTTGCACTGTTAATTGCTCATTAAACACCATCCATTCAGCCCTTAACTGCCTCTGCCACAGCAGAGAAAGCTGAAGTTTAACCCTGCCCAAGCCCCCGAGTCTCATGGTTTCACCAGTGGAAAATAATGTGTGTGTTGTAAATTGAGTAACTCGAGCGTTCACAAGATCTGCGTTGGCCTTACCTCTAGAGACACTTATTTAAGAGAGTGCAAAGGGAGTAGGAGGACAAAACATGTGATGAACAATATGCTCTCATCTTCCTCTTGTTCTCTCTGATTTACATCTCCAGCATCAGAGCAGCCTGTAATGTTTAATGGAGATAATTAAATATCATTTGGAGACAAGATAGTTCTTTTTAGTAGTGGAACAGATCCTGCTTAACAACTGAGCTCGCAGCAGTAATTCACCAGTAAGCTGGAGAGGAGATGCACTGGAAAGCTCAACACACTCTCTTAGGTGGTGGGAAGGAAAAGCAGTGGAAATCAATTAGTTTAGCCAAGGTGCTTAAACGTGATTACAGCTGAAGAAAGTCTTGTGAAAACTGGTATTAGGGAATAGTTAAGATTTATTCTGGGGCCTTAATTGGAGGACCAAGGGAGTCAAGTGATTTGATTCTCCAGAACTTCAAAATCAATGTTGTTTTAGCAGGTTTTATTGACCGGAAGATGAAATCTGATAATGACTGAAGGTAAGACAGGGAGGTCAGGGGCTGTGATGTCCTCGCTGGTGCCGGCAGCGTGCGCAGAGCGGCCCCGAGCCCAGCGCCCGCTCCGGCCGCGTGTCCCGGCGGGTGTGCGGGGCTCGGGGCTGCTCGGGGCTCGGGGCTGCTCGGGGCTCGGGGCTGCTCGGAGCCCGGCCCGTGGGCTCGGCGGGGCGATGCCCCGAGC
>VZTI01003041.1:184968-200974 GCA_013397865.1 Struthidea cinerea | reverse complement strand
GCGCTGACAGCAGGCAGAGTTTGTCGCAAATTGAGTTTGTGTCCAGGGGCTTCCTGCGGCTCCCTCAAGCAGAGGTAAGGCAGCAGCGAGCTGCTCCCGTCTCCCTCGTGCCGCGCAACAGCGGCAGCAAATCGCTCCGGGTGAAGTTTCACAGCGCAGCTCCGGAGGCAGCAATAACCAGGCTCGGGGTTTTGTCCTGTTCGAACGTGTTTAATGAGTTGCAGATTCCCATCAGTGTCTACGGGTCGCTAACTTCTGTCGGGCCATGGATGAGTTCCACATGTGAGCTGATTTGGGTTTATAAACCCGGGTTTTTCTCCCCCCGTAATATTCCAGGTTGCTTTCAGTTTGAGTACCCCAAATGAAGCTGCTGCTAGGGAGCTCGGAATAATTCAGAGTGAATTGCGGTGTTATCTCTGAGGTGTGACTGACGTGTGGGAGGTAATTCCAGAGTTAACTTGGAGCTGGCAGTGAGGAATGGGAGCTGCGGTGGGATGGACAGGGCATCGCTTCGTCAGACCGCGCTGGAGAATGGCCTGGATATTGCTGTGAATTGTCACCGCAGCGTCTGATTTGAGACTGAGAATTGGTTTATTCTTACAATAAAAAGGCAGTGTTAGATAATTAAGAGAGAAACTCTTCCCTGATGCTCTGGATTAGCGTTGATGCACACGGCTACCTCCCAAAGACACGGGGGATCGCGGAACGACTGGAATTTGGCAGGTCCTAAAATGATAGACTTTTTGTAATTAAATCTCATTTAAATGAGCACCTAAATGATCTTGTATTGTGGGATTACCCATTCCCAGTTTAGCATAACAATAACCGCCCATCTGCGTGTCACAGAGCCCAAGGATTGCGTAAAGCAGCGCCGGGGTTGGAATTACGGTGCACTGGGCAGTTGCCATGGCAACGGTGTGTTCTAATTGTGATACATTAGCAGCAACAAGAATTGGCTGGCTCAAGCCACTGAGTTAATTAAATGCAAACTCGCGCCGCTCTGAAGGAATAAAAGAGGAGATTAACACCTCCCGGTGCCCCCTGTAAGGCGGAGCGGCTGCTCGGGGATAATCTCTCCGTGGTCCTGCTGTGCCTCCTGCCCGGTGCGTTCTCCCGTGTGAGGAGGAGGAGGCGCTGGCCGAGGTATGGAGGGGTCGGGGGAGCCCCTTTGGGCCCGGGCAGTGCTGGGTGTTGGTGACAGGAGCCCCGCGATGGGCAGGGGAGAGGGGCTGGCACAAGCCTGGCTGTGCTCACACGAGCCTCGGAAAGGGCGTCTGCGCCGAGGAGATGCTGCTGTTTGCTGGCAGAGTTTAAGGGTGACCTCTCGGGGTTCATCGTTCTTGCAGGGACATCTGAGCTGTTGTCAGCAGCCGCGTGTGGGTCCAGCCTGTGTGACCCATGTCTGACCCTTTTTATTGATTGTCTTGAGGTTTAAATTGCTTTTCTTTAATACAAGGAATTATTTTCCTCGTGCCGGGGTTTAAACTCCTCGTGGTGGCTGGTCAGAAGCAAAGGCTTTGCTGCCTTGTCCAGGAATCTTCCATTCTTTCAGGCAGCTCTACCACACTCCCTGCTTGCTTTCATGCCTCAGAAAATTAAATCATTTTCACAGAGTGTTTTGAGTTGGAAGGGACCTTAAATCCCACCCAGTGCCACCCCCTGCCATGGGCAGGGACACCTTCCACTATCCCAGGGTGCTCCAAACCCTGTCCAGCCTGGCCTTGGACACTGCCAGGGATCCAGGGGCAGCCACAGCTGCACTGGGCATGCTAATAAATAAATAAATAAATAACCTAGTTATGAGAGTAAATGAATTGCTGACTGCTCTGGGTACTTGACTGCAGCCTTTAGTCCCCAGGCACACTCCATACCCAGCACTGTGGTGGCAAAGGGCATGTCCAGCCATAACAAGTTTGTTTCTAAGTAGCCAAAGCAATATGTAAATGCTGTGGTTTAAATAATAATTACATTATCATTTCAAAAGTCAGTGAAAAACTGGCTTGCTTCATGTATGTGTATTTCAGTGCTTTTTATTGCCAGTGTTCTACTCCAAAGGTCTTTAAAGAGAAATAATAAGTGTAGGATTATCCTTTCCCTCTCCCCCTCCTGCACTGACACCGGCTTGCACTTCAAATTCCCCTGAAGGTCTCCAAGCAGAATTAGATCTTACTTTGTATGCAAATATATGGAATATATTCTCAGTATGGGCCTGGGTCAAACTTCACTGACATTGAAAGATTCCAGCTGAGTTTTAGCGATTTGTGGTGATGGGGGAAGTGAGGTGACCACAGTCAGTGCTGGGGCCATTGGTCACTTCTTGGGCATTAGATGGGCAAGGAGTTTTTTGTGGGATTGGTTTGAGGTTCTGCACACTGGTTGAGCTGGGAATATACTGGGAAGCAATACTGGGAATACTGGGTTGCCTCAGTATAAAGGGCAGCGGTGGAGTCACCTTCCCTGGCCGTGGCACTCGGGGCTCTGGTCTGGGTGACAAGGTGGGGAACAGCCAAAGGCCGGACTCAGTGGTCTTGGAGGTCTTTTCCAACCTCGGTGATTCTGTGATTGAACAGCCCCCAGGGAAGGGCTGGGTGGAGACTCCGTCCCGTCAGCCTGGTGGAGTCTGCTCTGAGGGAGCCCTAAAGGAGGGGCAGGAGTGTGTCAGTGAGGTACACGCTCCCAGAAATGAACACCCTGGCGTGGCCAAACCAAGAGGAAATTGCATGGATCCTCCAGACAACGTCCCCAGCTGGGGACAGCAATGGCTCCCGAGGCCGTGTGGCTGGGCAGCTCCTCCCTGCAGTGTCGGCTGCACAAACCCAAAGGGTGCGGCCAAGGTGCCTGGTCAGAATGCTGTGGTCATGGAAGGTACCGCACCCAGCTGTGCAGGGGAATAAGTTTTGGTCTTCTGGGAAGGCCAGAGGATTTCAGTTTGGATGGGGGGAGGTTTGGAGTGAGTTTTTGTAAGCCCAGTGTGTCGGGAGATGGAGGATGTTCAGTTGCTGAAGCACGTGGAGGCAAAGGGAAGTTATTAACTGGAGTGTCTCAGAAAAAGAGCAGTTTGATCTCAGGGAAAGCCTTCCAAGTGGGCCGGGCTGGCTGGATATAAATCAAACATTCATATGGCTGGCTCAGGGGAGGCAGAATTGGAGTGAAAGGACAGAAAAAAGGTGTTGAAGCTTGCTCTGCAAGATGAGCCTTCTGTGGGGTTCTCTGCTCTTTGTTAGGGGCATGGTCTGGGCTGAAATACCGGGGGTTTCATCCTGGCGGGACTGCAAATGGACAGCTCAGGAGAGCCTGAGTGTGATGGGCACTCGATATCAGCTCGATTTGAACCCCAGTCGAGCAGGAGAAACCCTGTCCTGGGGCTGTCCTGCACTGCTGTCCTGGATCAACCCCTCTCGTTAAGGCTGGCTTAAGGCTTGACTTGTTCCTTTTGCTGTGTTTTCTCAGTGTTAGCTTACTGTGTGTGATTGGGGAGCTCTAACAATGCTTGTATTTATTCTGGATTGTGGATTTAATTTTGCAAGACCTGAATATCCTAAGTGAGGGGGCTGCTTGCTGTCATAACGTGTGGCTGAGCGATTTACTGGGCAGTAAAACAAAACTGCAACCCCCAGACTGCTTGAAGAGCCCGAGAGGAGAGAGAACCATCAGGGCATTTGTGCCTCTCCTTTCCAGGCTATGAATAATTTTGGCAGCATTTTTCAGCGCTGTCAAGGCAAAGCTGCAGCTCCTGGGGGCTGCACTCGCAGAGTTCCCATTGCCATGACAACCTCGGGCACATCCAGGAGCTGCTCCAGGAGCTGCTCTGGCTCTGAGCCCGGCCTGGGTGTGACCTGGCCCGTGGCCCAGGAGCCCCTTGTGGCACACCCACCCGGTAACCTCACCTGCCCCCACTGACGGAGTGTCCTGGGGGTGCAGAGCCACCCTGAGAGCCACAGGGGCTTTCAGAGCTCCTGCTGATGGGTTTCCATCTTGCTGTTCCTCAGAGGATGGTTCCGTACGTTTTGAGGTGCTTCCTGCCTTGCCCTTCTCATGCAGCTCCCAGAAGGCTCCGTGCAGAGGGTGGCAGAGGAATGTTTGATCCTCCTGAGGTGCATCCCTGTAAGTTACGGCAGTGAGTTTGGAATTTCAGAGTCAATTCCTTCCCATGTCCCCCCTAACCCTGCCCTCTGCCGTGGGAAGCCATTCCCCCTTGTCCTGGCACTACAACTTCTTCCCCAAACTTTGGGGTTTTTCGCTCCAGGGAAGGGCACCTTCGGTGTGGGAAGACAGAGGAGCCCAAGTGTTACTGCAGGTTTTCCAAGGAAACCTGAACACCACTCCAGGTTCTCCTGTCTTGAGTACTAAATGCCAGCACCTCTTTTGCTCTGATGGAGGCTTCTGGGAAGAACATTTAATTCCTTAACCTGGTGACCAGAGAGGTTTACCTGAACGCATGATCAGCATGAGGTTAAGCATCTAAAGTTGCTTTTTAAAAAATACCTTTCTATTCTTTGGGATTTTCTGACTGTTTCCTAGCTCCATGAATCCTGGATGGCTGCAAAGTGAAATTCTAGAACGCTGGGTGTTTCTCAGCGTGCCAGATTCTCCAGAACTGATTTATTGGGCACGACTGTTTCTGTCTTGGAGGTCTTTTTGAGCTGCCCACTTCCTCGCCCATCTGTGTGTTTACTTACACACACATCCACCTGCACTCTGTTTGTCCCCTTATAACCAACGCCTTCCACTGACATTCCTCGTGCTTGTTCCTCCACCTCAGGTAAATGGAATTGTCTTAAGATCGTCTGACCTGAGTTTATTTTCTGTTCTGGGATGCTTTAATAACTTAAGAAGAATGGCACGACAGCTTTGCCTGGTGTTCAGTGAGCAGCTGCTGGGTAAGGAAGGGGGGTGTGTGTGGGGAGGCTGCCTGGGCTCTGTCCTTACCAGCAATATTTGATCCTGGGAGTGTTTCTGGGAAGTCCAGGGCCCAGTCAGGGCTTTCTGCTGTGCTGGGTGGCCATGGTTGGTCTGACAGAATGCTTTTGAAGCTTCCACAGCTTCTCTCTTAAAACTGAGGATGGGGATTTTGGTATTTGCAGATGTTGGTGATTGTGGGGCTTGGAGAAGCCTGGTCTGGTGGGGACACCGTGTGCCCCAGGAGCCATCCCAGTGCCACAGTCCCAGCACTGTGCAGTGCCCCCCATCCTGCAGAGACACAGCCCTGGGGTCTCACTTTATTTTCCTCGGACTCTCAAACTGAGGGTCGCAAGGTTGGGTTTTTTTCTCCTTTTACATTGAATTATTCAATAGTTGAAGTGAGTAAAATTGAAGATTTCTAGACTGGTGACATTTGGAATATAAGAAGGGCAGCAAAATCTGTTTCATTTGAACTCTAATCTCTGGTCATGTATAAAATGAATAAAATGCAATAAGTGTGGAGAAATATGATTTACAACAGCAGCCAGAGTCAGCTCTGAATACCCGAAAACGCCAAGATTGTGTGTCAGTCAATTTGGCAGTGCAGTGGCGAGGGGGAGCAGTGAAATGAAGGCTTTCTCTTTTTTCCTTCCCCTTTTTTTTTTTGTTTTTTGGAAGAAGTGACAGATGAAGAATTATTTCTAGCTCCAAAAAGCCAAGTGCTCAGCCCGTGAGAGAGGGAAAAGCCATTATTTTAATAATAGAAGTTGAGGATGTACATTACTTCTACTGCACTTTGTGTTTGTCTCTTTTAGTGATGTGTAACTTATTTTAGAGCTATGATCACCAACAGGAATGTCAAGCAAGAGATGTTAGATGGTTCTGAGGATTGATAATGGGATTTCTGGAGCTCTTCCCTCTGGCTGTGCCTGAAATACAGCCAAGGTATACTGCTGTGGCTGAAATTTCTGATCACCTGCAGACCCTTTGGTGACCCAGCAGCAGGGATGTGGAGGTCTCAGGACACTCCTGGTGTGGGCAGACCTGCTCTGGGTACCAGCCCATGGCTGGGATCCTGTGGGGAAACTTCATCCATTTCGAATTCTGTCCCTCACCTGTGGACACGTAATCAGCAGGGAAGAAAAATCTGGAGAGGGACGTGCAGCTGTTTTGTGTCCCTCTGTTGTCACCACCTCTGTTAGCAGGGACGGGGCAGGGAGGGCTCATCCTCTCCCTGAGCAGGACAGGGATCACAGCCCAGCCCCAGCCTCGGGCTGCCCACCCCTGGATCCGCAGTGGGACACAGGATCCTCGTCCCCAGCCCGGGGCAGCAGGGTGCAGAGCTGTGCTCAGGGTCCAGGGGCACAGAAAAGAGCAGATGAGCCCAGAGGGAGAGAGAACTTCTGTTCCGTGGTGGGAATGCACAGACCTCGCTCCAAACCCCCCTGTCCTCGCAGGATGGCTTCTTCCTGGCACGCCCTTAACTCTGCCCAGTTTCCCTTCAAGGACAGTGAAATCCAGCAGCCAGGTCCAGGGAGGCACCAACTCCAAACACCTTTAATCCTTTGTTGGCCTGAGCCAGGGCCAGCACCGTCCTTTTCTTGGCTGAGCAACTCCCAACTGATTCCAAGCAGTTCCTGGGCACCTTTGTTGTCTCTGTACCTGCTAGAGAAAGCCAAGGCAGCTCTTCTTGCAGCAGGTGAGGAATCAGCTGGATATTGTCTGTACGAACCGTCTGGCTTGTGGGATTGCCTCTGATGCTGCTTCAGTTTCTCTGTCAGCCATCAGATGCTGTTGGAGAGCAGCACTGGCTTTTCCATCGCTGCTCTGTCCAATTATCTGGCTAATTTAATTTCCTTCTAGATAAGCTGTTAGAGTTTCTCTCGCAGGCTGGAGGGACAAGATTCCTTCTCTTCTGCATCTGCATCAGAACCCTCAGAGCAAGTGCTTCAGCGTTTGCTATTTTGAATTATCACACAAGTTGTAGATACAACCCATGAACGTTTATTTTTGGTGCATGCAAATTTCTTGCATGAGGAAGTTCCTAATATAAGGGAACAAGCTGTGTAAGATATTTAGCTGGAATAACCAAGATATTTAAAATACAGACATTCACTTCAACTCTCCTCCACACGTTGGCCTGTGAACCACAGGCTGAAAATCTCGATGTGCTGGGTGCTCTCGGGACGTGAAAATGAACGGTGGCTCTGACAAGGTGACATCAGGAGGAACAGTTTCACTGTGCAGGCACAGGGAGTTGGGAATTTGTCCTTTTAGTCCTGTTTGCTCCGTGCTGGCTGCCTTTGCACGTGGCCTCTGCAGGTGGGAATCTCTGGGAATATGACTGAATAGTTCGGGATCAGTGTGCCCAGACCCCAAGCTCCTCTCCAGAACTCATTTTGTAAACTAAGCTAGAACCATCCAGGGGAAGGTTCCTTGGGGAGGGGGGCTCACTCGAGCATCTCATTAGGGAATCTTTGATAGATGTGCTAATTAGTAACACCTGTAATGAGATACTCGATCTGTTGTGGGGGTGCACTGCGGTGGGCATGGAGGAGCATTCCACCTGGGCGTGCTGCACCTGAGGATCCTTAACATAAATACCAAGGTAAAATCCCTTTTTCCCTTCTAACCGTGTTTGCCTCTTGATTTTAAGACCAGGAGAGGGCATCAGCATCAGGGAGCAGGTTGGGCTGGGAAGGGCCTCAAGGATCCCCTTGTTCGGAGCGCTGGCTGCTGAGCCGGGCTGGGACGGGGGCTGGCAGGGCTCCTCCCCATCGCTGTTCCCATTTCCCTGCGCAGTCCCCTGGAAGGACACGGCTGTCTGGGCAAAGCTGCCCTGCCTGAACCTCCATAAATCACCTTGTCTGAGGGAACGGGAGCAGTGTTTGCACGTACAGATGGGTTTGGGGTTTTCAGTGAGGGTGCAGTGCTCCTGAAGGAGGGCGGAGTGCCCTCCCCCAGCCACTGGACACCAGAATGTCTGAGGACACGTTTGCATTCAGGTCCTTTCACTTCCCATGTTGTTGCAAACGCATAACGCGGGGGAAGCTAATTTTAATTTTTATTAAAAAGTGTTTTTCATTCTTATATTTGCACAACATAATGTAGAGAATGAGATAGAATCTTCAGATGACCTGGAAAAGCCTTCTGGGAGATTTAGAAACTGTCTGCTTCATCTGTAAGAACATTTGTTTTAATTCCCATATAAAAGTGAGATAAATTGGTTTGTAATAGCACAAGTCCAAAAATATCTCAAGTTACCACTTTATTTCCATATTGCAACATAACACAATTCAGTGCATAATTAGAAAGCTGGATTAGAAAAGAGGAGCAGTTGCTCCTGATTAGACTGAAGGCAAAGCTTTAGCCTACAAAAGGATTTCTGACTCCTAAAGGGACTTTTCAAAGCTCTGCAGCTCTGAGTGAAGTTGTTATAGAAACTGTAAGTTCAGTTCTTCTGGCCCAGCAGCTGGAAATCTCTCCTGGCTTGGCAAAGACAGAGGCCTGATCCTGCAGTGCTTTCCTTCCCAGGGAAATCACTGCTCGTGCAGAATCAGCCATTGATGTATTTTGTTCTATAAAAATTGGCAATTATTAGATGTGTGTATTCCAGACCAGTCCAATTTTCTCTCAAGGTTTTGAAGGTAATTTTTGCGATTTGCATGAATAAAGCAAGAATCTGGAAAACATAAAAATCTAAAATTCAAATGGAAATCACTTATGTAAAAGAAGTGATAAAATCTAGGTGCTTTTGCATGTGAATGATGTCCTCAGGGTTGGGTTTTCTCCAGTGCCTGCTTCAAAGTCGGTGCATTTGCAACGAAGTGTGTGAAGTTAAAATTTGTCAAAATTCAGAGCCTGCTTGAGAGAGAAGGAGATTTGAATGAGGGTGACCCTTCAGAGTGACTTTGTCCTTCTGCCATAGCAGGTGTGGCTTCGAGCCCTCCAGGGGAGTGGCCCTGGGAGACCAACACCACTTGGTTTTAGAAAGCCTTGATTCCCACTGGCAACACTTCCAGTCATGGAGTTGGTTGGGTTGGAAGGACCTTAAAGCCCCTCCAGTGCCACCCCTGCCGTGGGCAGGGACACCTCCCACTGTCCCAGGGTGCTCCAAGCCCCAATGTCCAGCCTGGCCTTGGACACTGCCAGGGATCCAGGGGCAGCCACAGCTGCTCTGGGCACCCTGTGCCAGGGCCTGCCCCCCCTCCCAGGGAACAATTCCTGCCCAGTGTCCCCTCTACCCCTGCCCTCTGGCAGTGGGAAGCCATTCCCCCTTCCCCTGTCCCTCCAGGCCCTTGTAAACCTCTCTCTCAGTGTTTCTTGTAGCTCCTTCAGGCACTGGAAGGCCACGGTTGTGTCACCCCAGAGCCTTCTCCCCTCCAGGCTGAATAAGCTCCATCCCAGTTCTCATTCATGTCAATTTCGAGCATCTCTCACTAAATCTGCATCTTAATTTCTTAATTTAATCTCAGGTTTGGGAGCTGCCAGGTTCAGCAGCCAGCTGTAAAAGGCATGCATGAGTTATTAGAGTCCCATTGTCAGTTAAATCTGATCCTTTGTACTTTAAGTCATCCATTTGCATTCATCTAAAATCTTCCCAAGAATTTATCAGAAGAAGTGAAATCAGAAATGAAATGGTTTCACGTAAACTACATTTTTATGTCTGACTGGTAAAACCACAAAGCAGAGATAAAACACATAAAACTGAGGCTCTGCATAATAAGCATATCTATTAGTTTCCCTTATCTTTACGCTGCTCCCATTTGTCATGAGAAGCTTTGTGTGTCACTCATCCCTCCTTGTTCTACAAACGCTCTTTCCTCCCTTGCCTTTTATCTCCCATCAGCGTTTGCAAGGTGGGAACTCGGCTGGGGAGGTGCTGCAAAGACCCCTTTGATTAAATAATCATTTCACCTTCAACCCCTTCCGAGCAGGAAGAATTAAAATGAACACCTGAGGTACTGCTGCTCTGCTGGGTGCAGCCTTCGCAGCAGCCCAGGATTAAGGGGAAGGTGTTGGATCCAAGGATGCCCGGGGCGAGGCAGCTCCCAGCAAGGCCAGTTCCCCGCTGGGGCAGCCCGTGGAGCACAGGAGGCCTCTGGCTGCAGCGTGTGCCCGGGCAGGGGCTGGCTCTGGGGCAGAGTGCCCCGTATTAAATGCACGGACGGGGGTGACAGAGGTCTGGGGACGTGCTGGGGGGGTTGCTGTGGCGGCTCTGAGAGCTCCCCCAGGGGTGGCTTTGGGACGTCGTGAGGGCAGCTCTGGAGACATCTGTGTTGTTCTCGGAGCTTTTCCGTCAGAAGCTCAGACTGGTGAGCGCTGAATGGGAGGAGAAGAGAAAACAATGTTCTGAAGCAACCAGCCTCAGTGTGTGATGATTTTCCCATCTCTCTGGATTTCCGGTATATTTAATTTCTGCAGAGGATCTGCAGAGATGCTGCTGCCTCTTCAGCTCCCTCACACCTGTACTGTGCTGTCTCTGTGCCTTTTAATTGTGCTGAATCCTCTAAAGTCGTGAGAATTGTTCTGGTTTATCTGTTACGTGTGTCCTCTGAAAAGACAGTTCACAAAAAAAGGGGTAAAAAAGGCTTTTCTACCCCTGTATATTTGCAGAGTACATTTTTTAATCCCTGTGGTTTCTTTGAATACTCATCCCAGTACCTGTTCTCTGACTTGAAAATATTTTTCAAGCACAGCTGAATGTCACGAGCACAGAAATCGTTGTGTACCCTCTGCAAAGTTATTTCAGTGAATTGCAGAGAATTAAAGTGCAGTAAAAACAAGAAAATCCCACCTTCCTCCATGTTTTAAAGTCAGAAATTTCTACTAACCTGTGTTATTATAGTTTGTCTTCTATAACTTACAGCTCAGCTAAACCTTAATTTATATGAGAATTATTTCAATCCAAATCTGATCTGCACTCTTTAAATAAATGAACAAAAGCCGTGCCATAACTTGCTGTGGGAATTGTGTTAAGGCCACCAAAAGTCTCCAGCACTGAGGCTGTTGGTGGATCGGGCAGGGGATCGGTGTGGAACATCACAGTGGCTGCAGTGCAGAGGTCTCAGCTCGCACATCTGCACTGCAAACTGGTTAAAAATCAGTGTAAAATGGGTGTTTGTGTGTCAAGTGCTGCAGCCTGGCCAGGCCCGTGGTGTGCAACGCGTGCAAACTGGTTAAAAATCCCTTTTGCTTGGGTATTTATGTTGGAAGTGCTGCAGCCTGGCCAGGCTGTGGTGTGCAACGCGTGCAAACTGGTTAAAAATCCCTTTTGCTTGGGTATTTATGTTGGAAGTGCTGCAGCCTGGCCAGGCTGTGGTGTGCAACGCGTGCAAACTGGTTAAAAATCCCTTTTGCTTGGGTATTTATGTTGGAAGTGCTGCAGCCTGGCCAGGCTGTGGTGTGCAACGCGTGCAAACTGGTTAAAAATCCCTTTTCCGTGGGTATTTACGTTGGAAGTGCTGCAGCCGCCCGGCCCGCGGTGTGTAACCTGTCTCTGTTGTCCCGTAGCTCTACATCCAAACCACCACGCTCACCATCTCCATGAACCTGAGCGCGTCGGTGGCGCTGGGGATGCTCTACATGCCCAAGGTTTACATCATCATCTTCCACCCCGAGCTCAACGTGCAGAAGCGCAAGCGCAGCTTCAAGGCCGTGGTGACGGCGGCCACGATGTCCTCGCGGCTGTCCCACAAGCCCAGCGACCGCCCCAACGGCGAGGCCAAGACCGAGCTCTGCGAGAACGTGGACCCCAACAGTGAGTACCGGGGCTCTGCAGCACCCGCCAGCCCGGGCCCTCACCCTGCTTGCTCTGCTCCATCTCAGGGTGTTCAGCTCTCGTGTGTCTTCTGAATTCTCTATTTTTATCTCCGATTTTTGAGCTGTGCCGCTTGGCAGCGGCGCCTCGCGAAGTGTTTGGGAGCTGTGAGTAACTCGTGCTCCCCCTGCTTTCTCTCTGTGGGTGAGGGATCAGCACATCCCTGGGCACAGAACCCTGCAGCCCGTGTCCAGCTGGCCCTGGCAGGGACAGGTTCCCAGACAAGCACCAAAAACCCTGCTAACCTGAGTTTTCATCCTGATTCTTGCAAAGTTGATTTGCAAAAATCTCACAATCCCTGAAGATTCCCATTTAGGGATTTTATCTCGTCTTAATGCAAATCTTGCCACCGATTTAAAAGGAAAATAGATGGCAAAGACACTTCTAGTTTCCTTAATGTGCATAGCAGAGGATAGCGCAGCACGAAATTACAGACTGAGGCCATCAAATTTGATTTGCATTTGAATCTGGAAGGAGCTGAGGAAGGAGACAGCTGCACAACTCCGCAGCACACTGCAAAGGTTTGGGCATGTCTGCAGTTTTTGTGAAAACCAGATCTGAATGTGGAGAAATGCCCTTTCCCTGGCCGTGCTCCGCTCATCCCTTTGCTGCTGGAATCCCTGCCACTTGTCTGTTCACTGCTGCTGGAATTTCTGCCTCAGAGCAGCAGCTCTGCTGTCAGAGTGGGAGCAGGCAGCAAATCCCTGACACAGCACTTCTCCTCCCCTGCTCACCCCTGCAGGATTGCTCTCTGATGTCTGATCATGCAGGTGTACAAAATACATTCCAACTGGAAAAACTAAATTTGTCTGTGGAAGCTGGACTGGGATTCTGACATGAGACAGGGAGGGACTGGTTCTCACAAATGGAGGGCTGTATTAGGGCTCTTCCAGCTGTACTGGACAGAGCCCGAGTGCAGGAGGAAATAAATGGAATTCCTGCACTGGGGTGTTACCCAGTGACACCCAGGGCCCTCACCCACCGCAAATTTCAGGCAGGGAAGGAAGGAAAAGAGAATTTGAAAGCCAGCTGGACCAGGGCAGGGGAATGTGTTGCTGGTGGACTTCACTAATCACTGTTTGGATTGACTAAGCTGAAATTATTAGTTTCTCCCCCACAAAATCCAAAATCTAAAAATTTCATCCCAACATTTGAACAAAGGGAAAACCACCCAAGCTGCGATGCTGCAACGTTGCCTGTGGGAAGCCCAGCCTGGGGCCTTCCCTGCCCCGGGTCCCCTCCTGGTCTCATTCTCCTGTGCTGCCTCTTATTGCTGGTTTCAGACTTCTGAGAGTATTTTCCCCTCCCACCAAAGAACAGCCAGATTTTCCTTTGGGAAGGAAATATTTTTACTAAAAATAAATTCTGCCCACCTAACCCCCGTGTTTCTGCTCGAACACCCCATTTTCAGTCCAGGGCTATAGACCAGAATATGTTTTTAAGAGGCACAAGGGGCAGAGGCCCCTGGCTTGCCCAGATGTGCCACTTTTGCCTGAGCCTTCACTGAGTGGGATTTTAAAGCACATAAATGTGTTTGTTAGGAAATGTGCAATCTGAGTTTCTGGTTTATAAACCAAGAGCTGGGCTTTTACCTTTGCTTTCATGGTTTGTGAAATACCAATTTTTTAAAACATTTTCAGTGTTTATATAGAGTTCCATCTGTTCATAGTCTCAGCCGCACCTAGCACTGCTCGTTCATTCCCCAGGTCTGTGTGTTCATAAAAATTATTAGAAAATCAAATGAAATAAACTTCTGCTGTACTTAAAAGTTTTTGGGTACATTAGTCCCAGTGTAACTGCTGCAGTTACTGTCCTATAGCATTGATTAGGTTATTGATCAACCCCCTGATCAGGCAGCGTTCATGAATGTGTATAAAAGTAATTCCTTGAACACCTGAATTGAGTTTCTTGTTTTAAAGTTTGAATATTCTGTTGAATAGAAGTTGTTTATAGTTCCATTTTTAGGTGAAAAAAAATGAAAATTGTACTGGTGAGCTTTAAAAAAAGTCACAACATCCAAGCAAAAGTCCTCAAACTTAATTTTCAGTGAAATTTTGAGTATGGTGTCCATACATAAAAATGGGTTTGAAGTTTTTATAGCAATTTCACTTTAAAAATATTTTATATTGTGAATAGGGAAATTTCCAGAGTTTTACCAATCAGGAAATAGGAAATGTGAATTACAAATCACCCTGGATGCACCTTGTAACAATTTATTTTAAATCTCAAGTATCTTCTTCCAAAAGAAAACCAAAGAATGTGTTTTCAGTATTTCTTTGCGAAATTGCCTTTGCTGCCCTCGGATGGGCCCTGGTGGCCTCTGGCTGTGGGGCAGGGGGTGCCTGGTCCCCCCAGGGCTCTGATCAGGGCACAGGGTTTGGTTGTTGGATCCATGCCAGGCTCCTCTGGAGCTCAGGGAGGCAGGAGCAGGGGAAATGCCTGGGGAGGATCAAAATCAGCACAGCACAGGGCGAATTCAGGCGCTGCCCTGGCTCAGCTCTCAGGGTGTGCAAGTACAGTTGGGGTTTCCAGTTTGATTTTCTGTTGTATCTCATGGGGCTGCTGCTGTTGCTTGCTCAGCTGCTGGATGCTGGAGTTGCCATTTCTGTTGGAGAGCCATGAGTGTTTCATATCTCCCGGGACCCAGGGAGCACCAGCACGGGATCCCCGTACCTCCAAACACTGGGGACTGAGCCCAGATTTATGGCCTGTCCTACTCACAGGCCACAGTCAAACCAAAAGCAGAATGTGGGTGCTTTTACAGAGAAATAGCCTTGAAAAAAATCTCCATGCTTTAGCAGACCTTTAAAAGAACAGAGCAGCTGTGGCTGCCCCTGGATCCCTGGCAGTGTCCAGGGCCAGGCTGGACACTGGGGCTTGGAGCAGCCTGGGACAGTGGGAGGTGTCCCTGCCATGGCAGGGGTGGCACTGGATGGGCTTTGAGGTCCCTTCCAACCCGAACCCTTCTGTGGTAATGAACTGAGGATGTGCACTGTGAACTGGAAGTCTGTGAGCTCTGTGAGTGGCTTCCCAGGAGCAGGCGATCCTCATCCTGTGGAACCACTGCACACAGCTCTGGGGCAATCTGCTGGAATTCAGGCTCGGAAGAAAATGTGCAGAGCACTTGTGAGAGCTGGGCTCAAACACTGGGGGTTTGGGGTGAGTCTAAAAGAAGACACTGATTAACATGAGAGGAGAATCACTTGAAATGCAGTGACCTCATCTCCCACCCGTCAGGGGAGCAGGGACTCACTGTGTTACACATTTCCTTGGGATCTCTGGGAAATCAGGAGTTTCACAAGCTGAGCTCCCCAGCCACACCGTGGGAGGGCTTTCATGCTGAATGGGATATATTAAGGCCAAGCTTTCCATTCTATTTAGGAAAACTCTCTTAATCATTCCTGTTTGCCATCTGGCACGTGCCTGCTGTCACTCACTGCACGGCTTTCCCTGCTAGTGCACGTTTGGGATCAGCAGGATTTGGTGCACAGCAGCTCCTGTCCCTGGGATCAGTTTGTTGTGCTCTTGTGTGTCTTTGGGTGAATTTCACACTGTCTGGGAAGATGTTTCTCATGGAGCCTGAGGTGGAGCAGGCAGCGAGTGCCCTGCTGGGCTGTCTGCTCGAGTTTCTGCTGCAAGAGCAGAGTGTCAGACTGGGAGAGAAATGTTGGAACCTCCAACCCATACTTAACTTATATTGAGATTTACACGTAATTACTCCTTTCCCAAGCAGCTTGTTTTAATTCTTGGCTCTACCCAACAGAGTGACAGGAAATCAGGCAGGCAGCAGTGTGGTTGTGTGGTGATGAGGAGGTGATGCCTCCTGAGGGCTGGATGAGCAGTGTTTGCTTTCATGGAGCTACAGAAGGGTTCACCTTCCACTAGCTCAGGTTGCTCCAAGCCCCATCCAGCCCGGCCTTGGACACTTCCTCTTTTAGCAAGGAAGTGGAACTTCCCTGGCAGCTGGCTGAGATTTCCTAGGGAGCACCCCAGGCACTGTGTCCATGTTCCCTGTGCTCCCTGTGTGCTTTCCCGTGTGCTGCCAGCCCCTCTCCATCCCATCGGCAGCCAGGGCACTGCCTGGCCATCCTCACTTCCCTCCAGCCACCAGAGTGGGCACTGCCTGCGTGGTTCCCATGGGGAAAATGGGCGGTGTCTGTGGGTCACAAACATCTCCTGCCTCAGACTGCAGCTGCTCCCGTGCTGTGTCTGTGTCCATCCCTCCTCACCCTCCCGTGCTGTGTCTGCGTGTCCATCCCTCCTCACCCTCCCGTGCTGTGTCTG
>VZTI01003041.1:169016-184364 GCA_013397865.1 Struthidea cinerea | reverse complement strand
CCGTGCTGTGTCTGTGTCCATCCCTCCTCACCCTCCCATGCTGTGTCTGTGTGTCCATCCCTCCTCACCCTCCCGTGCTGTGTCTGCGTGTCCATCCCTCCTCAGCCTCCCGTGCTGTGTCTGTGTGTCCATCCCTCCTCACCCCTAACATCACTGAGCTCATGGGGCCTCTTCCACCTTCCTGAGGAAAGCACTGAAATGGCTGTTGATGATGCCAAGGAACCTGTGAGTGACTCTGTGGCTGAGCAGGGACAGGGGGGTCTGAAACTACAGCCAAAATATCCCCGAGCTGGTTCAGGGGAGAGGAAGGAGAAGTCTGCTCAGCCAGCCCTGCTCTTCTGTGAGCAGCTGCTGCCGTGGTTGGAGGTACCTGAGCTCCCTGACCGGGTTCCTTTGGTGCTGACCAGAGCTGATTCCCTGTGCTGGTGCCTCTGAGCTTTGCAGTGCCCCACTCTGGGTCAGATGAACGGCAGGGCCTCACGGCAGGGCAGGCTGTGAGCGTTCTGGTGCCCAGACCGATCCTACATACAATGTATTTACTTTCCCTGTAGACTCCATACCACCAGTAAGAAAGAGTGTTCAAAAGTCTGTTACTTGGTACACTCTTCCACCTACTGTGTAGCTTTTGCCTGCTTTCCAAACAGGTAAGGAAAATCGAGCTTTTATTATTTTATTCTCAAATTATGATTATGATGATGATTATTATGACATTATTATATGACATTATTATATACATAATTATATGAGGAATGTTCATTAGTGCAGCTGTGCTAAAACAAATATCTAACTTAAAAATTGTTCACAAACCCACTGCCAAAAGCTGCCATGGGAGGGTTTTCCTGGGAAAGGGGAGACCCCTGACGTGGGTGGTTCCAGCACCTGTGCTGGAATCCCCGAGCACCAGCTCTGAGTGGTCTCCTGCTTCCCACCACTGGAGGTGGATCCCGATAAAGCCTTTGAGGATGGAGATATTTGTTTAAAAAAGAACAAACAAATGATCAGAAGTTAATTCTGGCCACCAGATCTGACAACTAAGGAAGTGTTTTCTGAGTCATCCCCAGCATCTCCACCCAGAGGGTTGCTTGGCAGCAAAGAGGTAACGTCTGCCAAAATGTGATCAACCCTCCCTACTCCAAAACTATAAATGGCTCCAAAAAGTTTGGAAAAACTTCTTTTCCCCGTGGGCAGCCCAGTGACCACTGACTGCCGTGGAACCACGAGTGAACAATTTTTGAGGGCTGGCTTTTCCTGGCTGTCGTGGCTGCCTCGTGGTGATCTGGTGATGTGTGAGCTCCTTTGGTATTTGTGACTGCATCGGCCAGGAATTCCTGCTTTCCCAGGGCAGTGAGAGGAATGAGGAAGCCTTTGATACCGGAGAGAAATTATTACCAACCATTAATAAGTATTTCTCACAATTCCGTGTGTGCTCAGGGGGCTTTGTCCAGGTACAAAAGGTTGTACCTGACCTGGCTCCTGTGGTGCTGTGCACTGAGGGCTGGAAAAATCACTGTATTCAGCCTTCAGAATGTTTAGCTGGTCCCTAATAGGCGAGAACTTCTATCAGCAAAGGTAGGAATGTTGCTTGAATTGAGTCTCTGAGTCACAGGAAAAAAATCACCAATATCTCTGGCTGGTGTAAATTGCCCCAGCTCCAGCATCAATTCAGTCCTCGCTGAGTGTTCAAATTGGTTTTTATTGTATTTGAATCAGGGCCATTATGCCAACTCCCAGCTCAGGCAGAAAGGCCGATTGAAGGCGTGAAGCTCTCCATGAACCCCGGGATGACCCGGAGCATCCAAGGGCTGGAGTCGGGAAGGGCCGGGCTGCAGGGAAATGGAACAAAGCAGGCGAGGAGAAGGGGCCACTCAAAGTGTTACTGCAAATGAAAAAGGAGAGAGGAAAGGGCAGCTGTCTGAAGATGAAATTTCTAAAGGAAGGAAATGAGAAAGAGAGAGATGGAAGACACCTAAATCTCAGGAGAAATCGGTTTTTAAATAAAACTAATTTTCTTTTAATGGCACAAAAAATTTAAAATAATTAGGAGCTCACACAGATTCTGGAATATTTTTTTTCTGTGTAATAATGGAAATAATACAAGGAATTGCTGTCTGCAAAGGCACTCAAATACCTCTGTCATCCAGGTCCTATAAAAAGCAATTAGCCATTCTGATTCTTTAAGCAGATTTTAAAATTTGGTCCAGAAAAGCTGTGAAAATGCTACAGCCAGGGATGGGCTTTTCCTGGTCCTGCCAGTGCTCCTCTGCTCCAGGTTGTTTTCCATCTCTGCCCCAGCGTTCCTGCTCCAGCTGGGCTGGCTGCTGGAGCCCTGGCTCCTGGAGTCCTGCTTGCTGTTTTGATTTGTTCTTCCAGGAATACAAAACAAAAAGCAGCATGAAACAATGCAGTGTATTAAAAACAAAGCAGGGATAGCAGGAAAACATCAGCCCGGTTGTAAATTGACACTTGTTTTGCTGGTAAGGTGTTTGTAGCAGGAATGAACACAGAGCTGAGCCCTGACGTGACTGTATCAATTTCTGCTTGTGATGCACAGAGCAATGTGTTTGTAATGCTTTAAATTGTTTCCTGCGAGTGACAAATAGGACTTCTCTGCTCCTGAGGCTGATGAAAGTACAAGGCTTGAAAAACTCTTTGTGGTAGCTGTGTCAGGGAAGAAATTGTCCACCAGAGAGCAAGGCAGAGAAACGTCTGAGGCTTCTGCAGAGCTGCAGGGTCGCAGCTGGCTCTGCAGGAAGGTCTGCAGCACTTTGCAGCTCCCCACCTGGGCTGGGCTGTGGCTGCCAGGGCTGAGGGCACGAGGAGCAGCAGCTCCCTGTCCTGGCCCTGGCACGGTGCTGGCAGAGCCTTGGCCTCTGCATTCCTCTGGAATTTGTGTTGGGTGTCCCAGAGCTGGCCTGGGGCGCTGCTTCGGGCAGGGAGTGCATCTCCAGTGCTTCCTGGATGGATTTGGACAGGCCGGTGGCCGTCTGCAGGGTTTGGGAAGGCCGGCTGGACACGGACACCACGGGGGTGCCGGTTCCAGTGGCGCTGGGAGCCTGCCCGAGGCAGGCGCTCCCTCCCTGGCCGGGCACAGGGTGCTGCTCCCAGAGGGGCTGGGTCGCTTGGTGAGGCACTCCTGGCTCGATCTGCATGCAGGGGAACTCCTGGTGAGTGCCAGGGGCTGGCACCGTCTGCAGCATGTGCAGCACCACGTGTGGAGTCTCTGCCTGCCCGGGGCACAGCTCCCCTGGAATATAAATGCAATTACTTAATTACTCTGTAATGAAGCTGTTGTGATAGGAGTCATGACATGGTTTCAAACTGATCTGGGGCTGGTGTTGGAAGAGGGAAATAGTTCAGGTACCCCCTAGTGCCAAGGATTCTCCGTGCCTGTTCTCCTCCTGCTCGCAGCCCTGGCAGCCCAGGGTGCCCCAGGCCATGAGCAGCCCGGCGGCCCTGGGGACAGGCAGCTCTTTGAAGGCGCTGGCTCTGAGTTGTGAGATGCTCTGTAGCTCATCACGCCTCCAGTGTGTGCTAAGGAATAATTATTTGCTAGATTGAAGTGTCATTTTTGTTTTAAATCTGGCCAGTTTCATCCTGAGAAAATACTCCATGTTTAACCTCACTTGAGGGATTTTCTGTTCAGTGGAGGCTGCTAAGAAATGAGAATTTGCACTGAAAATTGATAACTGAAAGACTTTGACAGCTCTTCACTGCATCTGTTTTGATTCTGGAATGGCTGACTGGAAAACTAAACATCACAAATTCCATCTAATGGTGATGTGCTTATTTTAAAAGTATTGTACGGCAGTGCATCCTGGCCTTGGGCACTGCCAGGGATCCAGGGGCAGCCACAGCTGCTCTGGGCACCCTGTGCCAGGGCCTCCCCACCCTCCCAGCCAGGAATTCCTTCCCAATATCCCACCCATCCCTGCCCTCTGGCAGTGGGAAGCCATTCCCTGGGTCCTGTCCCTCCATCCCTTGTCCCCAGTCCCTCTCCAGCTCTCCTGGAGCCCCTTCAGGCCCTGGAGCCTTCTCCTCTCCAGGTGAGCACCCCCAGCTCTTCCAGCCTGGCTCCAGAGCAGAGGGGCTCCAGCCCTCGGAGAGAACCTTCCCTCCTGTCTGAACACTTGGGATTGTGTTACTTTCTCTTTTGCATCTAGAAATAATTACTTTTGATGGTGCATTCATATAATTGCCTGCTCCCATATTAATTATTTGCAGACTGTCTCACACCTTCCATGACTTACACAATACAAGACTTGGAAATATGCAGGGAAGTGTCAGACTCTTTCCTTTTTAAATTTGAAATTCTGAGGGCACTTAAACCATCACCTTCGAGTTTGATGTGTGAATAAAAACACACTCATGGCTAGAAGTGCCTTGGCTATTAAAAGCTGGGTAGTAGATGGATGTCTGTGAGCGCAAATAAGGATTAATTAGTATGTAAGTATTGATTGTTCATTACATTTTTTCTGTCTTCTTATGTGATCTTTTTTCCTGGGAAATTTGGACGAGGAGTGAGCAGATGCAGTTACACCTCATGGACCAGTCCTTCTCACTTTTATGCTTAACAAACTCTCAGTAGCTCTGAGTTCTCCCTTTGACTAATTTATCACTCCTTACATCCTCTCCGGGAGATTCTGTCAAATTTATAAATTGTAATATCAGGGAAAAGACACGGCTTTTGGCTCTCTTATCTTCCATATATTTGTAATGGCTCCCTTTCTCCCAGGCAGGGCAAATGTCAGGGCTCGCCCCATGCTGTTCTCCGCTCCCTGCTGGGGGCTCTTACAGCACTCACTCGCATCCTTCTCCCTGTTGGGGACGTGACTCAGGGAAGGAGCTGCAGGATCAGGAAATCAAACTTCACATCCTCTCCTTCATTCCCCCGAAGTCCCTGAAATCACTGGAATTCAGTCTTTAGGGAACAGCTCACAGCTGCAAAGAGTTCCCAGCAGCAGCAGAACCGGGGGCTGGAAGGGCCGTTTTTGTTCACAAATCTATTGAAAATTTGGCAAGTGAGTTCAAAAAGGAAATTATAATAATGATGGGGTAAAAAGGCCAGGAGAACAAAACCCAAGCAATATTGCAGCAAAATTAATTTCTCAAAGACACGAATCCAGGCAGTTTTTGGTGGACGTGATTGCAAGCATGGAGAAAACTGCTCAGATTGTGTAAGAACAGCAAAAAAAAAATCCCTGTTCCTGCCTCATTGTGTGGCTTTGGTGATGCTGTCCAAACCTTGATGTATTTTGTCACCTTGTGGGAAACAAACCATAGAAAACCCCAGCAGCTCTGGGAAATGAGGTGCTGATGGGCTGGGGAGGGTGGGAGCACAGCTCTGCTCTGTCACTGGCAGGAAATCTCATTGGAAATGAGGGAGATGTTGGTTTATGTTGTCACAGACAGGAAACAGAGAATATATTTGTGCAGGGACCTGGGTTGGTTTGGCTTTTGAGGCCCAGGAAGCAGCAGCAAATCAAAGCAATGGCCCATCAGAAACTGGGCTTTCTGGGTGCTCCTCTCTGCCAGGCACTGCTGTCACACCCCGGGCCTCTGGAAAACATCACAGGGGGGTTGTTTCTCTTCACTGGCTTCAGGGAAGGAAATGTGGGGTCTCCCAGTGCAGTATGGGATTCATTGGAGGAGAGCAGCCTTTTGGTCTTGAAAAGAGGTGTTTTGACTTTGGGCTGAGGTTGTTTGGCTTGGGCTCTGTCTGACAGCAGGGAGCAAAGGCAGGGGGTTGTTTTCTAGCAGTAGAGAAAAATGACAAAAACAAGGAAGGCAATTAGATCAAATACATGTAAATGCCCATGAAACACACCGTGGAGACACATAAGGGGCAAGAAAGGCAGCCCGGTCCTGGGATCTGAGGTTTGGCTGAGTTTCCCCTCAGTAACCCAGAGCTCTGGCTCTCACCTGGGAGCAGTCTGGCGCTGCATCCAGCGAGGTGCCTGTTCTTGCTGCTCAGGGGAAAAAAAATAAAAAAGATAAGAGTTGCCATAGTTACACCACTTGTCATGATGCTTATCATGTCCCTGGGATAAAGAGCCCTGCAATAAATCTGGGGTCTTACTAATATCAGCTGTTAAACATTTCCAGGGTATTTGAAATCAAGACTTTCTGCTAAAAAATTAAATGTTGATTGCAGCAAAATTGGGCTGTTTAACAGCGCAGCTCAGAGTGTAATTTTGTCAGACACTGTGTAACAGAGTTGTACACCAGGAATACATTTTCCAGTGAATTGAGTCTCTTTGCACCTCATGAACATTCTTGATTTTCCTGTTAAGATGTTTGTTACTTGCAAGTCTTTGCCAAGGAGTTGGAGCAGGCCAGCTGGCAGGAAGGGAGAGGAGTTCCTGAGTGTGAGTAAGAAAATACTCCTTGTGTGATTGCTGTATAACCATGGAAAGGCTGGGAGAATTGGGAGTGTTGAAGAGAAGCTTCAGGGTGACAGAACTGTGGCCTCCTGGTGCCTGAAGGGGCTGACAAGAAAGGTGGAGAGAGAATATTTTCAGGGGCTGGAGGGACAGGACAAGGGGAATGGCTTCCCACTGCCAGAGGGCAGGTTTAGCTGGGATATTGGCAAGGAATTCTTCCCTGTGAGGCCTGCAACACCTCTCAGGAAGGCAGGAGAAATAAAGGCTGGAGAGATGTGCTGGAACAGGTCACAGCAGTGCTGGGAGGGCAGGGCAGCCACGGAGCTCCGGCTGGGCCCAGGGGTTAGGGACAAGGCACAGGGGACATTCTGGAACCAGTTCAGCCACACAGTCAGGAGGCAGAGGTGAATTGTTTTCCAACAGCTCTGACTCCAGGCCTCCTTGGGGATGTTTAAGCCATCACTCAGGTCATAATTTTAATTATGTTTCATGCAAACTGTTTTCACACTTGGCTCTAACAGCTCTCTGCAGAGCCTGGCTTTCCAGGTAAGATAACCAAAGTGCTGTTAATTACTTTGTTTTAAGCAGGTGAAAATAATTTGCTTGCATTTGTTATCTTTCCAGTCCACAGCATTCACACAGAAGCAGTAGAAATGGAGTTGGAATTAGCAGATTTTCTGTACCGCCGGCTCCAATTAAGGAATATGAGTTGGGTTTGTTTCTTCCCTGCCATAATCTCATAAACATTTGGAAAACACATTTGCTGAGATCCTGTGCATCTCTCCAGCTCCACGTGAAGCTGGTGCAGGTGACGCTCTGGGGATGGATTGGTGTGAGGGTTGTACAGTGACTCCCTTGTCCCCTGGGAACTGGTTCCATCCTCACGTCCTCCTCCACTCGGAGCAGGACTTCTGTCCCCCGCTGCCTGACCCCGTCCCACTGTCAGAGCACAAGCACAGCTCCGCCTGTGCCCCTCTGCAATCCTTCACTGCTGGAGGTGTTGATAAATTTTCCTGCTGTGCATCCTCTGATCCTGGTGGGGCAGATACTCTCAAGCTTCACCTGACGCAGAAGTTTTTATCTGCAAAGCAGACAAGGAGGAGATGGAGATAGGAAAAGGATGCAGCCAAACAGGAGATAGGGAAAGGATGCAGCCAGACGTGCTTGAGATTGATTTTCTTCAGCAGTGCCGTACTTTGCTGATTTTAGCTTTTATTTGGAAGGGTACAACTAATCCTTCTCTATTACAGTCTTATTTCCTGACTCAAAATCTCAATCCCACAGTTCTCTTTCTGGCAAAACCCTGATGATTTTTCAGGCCACAAACAGCCTGGCTCTGTTCTGTGACTCAAAGTCCCATTTATTTTGGTGGTTCAGGTGGGGAGGTTCATCTCTAGATTGATCTCCGGAGGTCCCACTCTGATAACTCGTCAAAGCCGAGGGGTGGCTGGTGGAGCTGATCCCTCAGCCCAGCCCTGGGGAGCTGGGAGCAGAGTCTGTCACCACAGGCACTTTGGATCATCTCTCCAGCTTATCAGGAGGAGTTTATTGAGGCTGGCAGAGGTATCGGCGCGAGCAGCTCGGAGGCAGGAGATAAATGATGTGCAGTGTTTGTGTACACAGAACTGTCACTGGCCTCGGTAAATGGAGCACACGTGCCCAGTGCCACCTCTCGCCAGGGACAAACGGGAGCACTCTCATAGCCCAGCTTTTAGGGGTATCCCAGCATGTCCCCCATCCCTGGTTACAGCTCGTGGGAATTAATACAGGTACACGTCTATTTTTCAAAGGAGCAGATTTCCTCCAGCACTGGGTTTTGCCCGGGAAGGGCAGCTGCCCCCAGGGTTTGAGCTTACTGCCCAGTGCTGGAAAACCATGACAAACCCAAACTGCTCCCTGAGTCCATGAGGGAAGTCGTTATAGAAGCATCATAAGAAGTCATTAACTTTCTGGTTTATACTTTACTGTAAATTTTCAGGGCTGGCAGAGCTGAAATCCCCAGGTGCTTTGCCCTTGTCTTGAGCAGGAGTTCAGTAGGATTTCAGAGCGTTGCAATCTCTCTCCAGGCTGGAGAGCTGGAGTTAACTGGCAGTTCACCACTGTACTCTCCTGAACGTAGGAAGTGCATGTTTTGTGCTGTGTTCCATAGGATTTTTTCTTACTTGTCTTTGTAGACAGCTTAAATTTGCTGTCCATGGAGCAGTGTTAGGGAAGTGTAATGGTTACCCTGTGCCATGAGGAGAAGCTTTCCAGCACAGCAGCTCTGTCTGTCCCCCCTGCCAGAGCTCGGTGTGAGCCCAGGTCCATTATTTATCTGTACACGAGAGGAAAACGTGCCCAGCTTTCCTGCAGTCCATTCCTTCTTCTTCCCTCTTCCCAAAGAGGTGCCCCGTGCACAGGGGCTGCACAGAATAACCTCGGCATCATTCTGTGGCTTCTGGGGTGATGGGGATGATGATTCCCATCCTTTCCGGGGTTCACTGGGGGAAAGGCTGCTTCAGCGGAATGAACAGGAGTTATTCTATGGGAAACAAAGTCGGAGTTGTCTGGCTCTGTGCTGCAGTGCAGGCGTGTGTCTGACAGAATTGCTGTCCCTGTGTTGTCTGAGCTCAGGGTTCCTTCCATGGAGAGAGAAGTTCACCAGCAGGTTGGGCTCAGTCCAACACATTTGCAGGACACCAAAGCAAACACTTACTCTATGTACTCAAACCCTCCCACGCCGTCTTAAGCTCTAAGAGGGTCAGATCATTGCCACTTTGACCTGAATTGATGCTATTTTTATGCCATTATCTTATCCAAGAACTGCTTTTATTACTCTTCCTCTCTGATACATTCCCAGTTCTCACAGAAAGAGCATCGTAACCAAACCTGAGGAATTAAAAACACACACCCCGATAGCTGCTACTGCTTGAAAGCTTTCAAAGCTAAAACAAACTTTTGAAAGAAAAATCTACTTCAAACCCCCACGTGCCCTGGGGAACCAGCGAGGTCGGACTCTTCCTTCCCATTAAATCCTTCTGGGAACTTCAAAGCAGTGCTCATTAAAGGAACCCAGGATATTGAATGTTTGTAATTGTTCCTTGGCCCCGGCGCTGCTCTGTGCTGGGTTCTGGCAGTCCCCTGAGCTCAGGGCTCACTTCGAGGGTGCTGCCACTCACTTGCTGTGCTCTGCAGGCTGGATGTGCTCAGGGGCCGTGTGACAGGCAGGGGAAACAGCCGTGTCTAAAAGGGATAATAATAGGGGAGCTCTAAAGGTAAAATGGAGCCCTGGATAGAATATGAGGAATTTAGGAGTGGAAGCTGTGTGAAGTAACAGAGAGGAGAGGGCTCTTTGGATGGAAATACACCTGCAGCATCTGCCCAGCCCTGCTCTGAGCACAGTATTTGCATGCATATGCATAAACATCATTATTCTAATGAGCTGAAGTAACGGTTTCATTGTTAATTGCATTCTGAACGCCCCGAGGTGAGCCAGGCATGTCCAGGCTATCCAGGGTGTACAGAGCAGGGTGCTCTGGCTGTCTGTTCTGGTGCTCTCCTGAGATTCATCACTCACTGGTGAGCTCTGGGTGCTGGTGTCACCTCCTGGTCCCCTCTGGAGAAGGAGCTCACAGATGTTACCAGTGCTCTGCAGATGGGGAGCAGAGACACCAGAGTGGCGTTGGGGTGGAACTGGACAGCCTGGCTGGACATCTGCTCCCAGCACCCTGCTCACATCAGCTGAGCTGAGTCGACAGAAAACCTGGCCTTGTCCCGTCAGATCAGTGTCTGGGCACATGTGGGGGAGGCTGCTTTGGTTTCATCTTTTGCAGCATTTGACGTTTTTTGTGGCAGCTCGGTGGATTTCCAACAGCAAGCACTGTGTTGTGTGTATTTATTATGTGCATTATGTGTATTATGTGCCTGTGCCAGGTCAAAATGTGCCCTCATGGCCCCAGTCTGAGGTGTCAGCCAGCTTTGGGATTTTCAGTGATTCCTAAGGACAATCCATCCAGTTATCCTGCTGGAGAAGCTAAAGGGCCGTGTCCATCAGAAGGGGTGTAGGGTTGGTCAGAGAGGGTTTGTCACAGGACAAGAGGAAACAGCCTCGAGTTGCACAAGGGAAGCTTTAGGTTGGATCTTAGAGAAAATTTCTCCATGGAAAGGGCTGTCCAGCCCTGGCTCAGCTGCCCAGGGCAGGGGTGGAGTCCCCATCCCTGGAGGGATTTAAAAGCCGGGTGGATGTGGCACTTGGGGACAGGTCAGTGGTGGCTTGGGCAATGCTGGGGGAAGGGTTGGACTCAATGATGTTGGAGGACTTTTCCAAGGTCAGTGATTCTATGATGGTGTCACCTGAGCGTGTCCTGTGGCTGGCACATCCGGAGCCTGTCCAGCTCGTCACCAGCTGCCACCTGACCGGTTGTGTCCTAGAAAATCTGAAATCAGGTAACAGCAGGAATGTTTTTAGCACCTTGCCCTGCCCTGGTGCTGTCTGGGATCTGCTGAGGAATCTCCCACACCCGGAATGCCGCCGCTATTCCCAGCTGTCCCCAGTGCCCGGGCGCTGGCTGTGCTGCTGCACCAAGAGTGACAGCTGAAGATGATGTAATTTATGAGGAGAGAAGGCTGCAGAGCAATTAGGGAGGAGCACACTTTTCCTAACGTTGTATTTGTTATTTAATATATTCACATTCTGTTATTAAAACAGGACGTTCCATGGCTCATCTGCACCAAAGCCACGGGGTCCAGGCTAGAGGCACCCACCAGCACGGGCAGTGAAATGGCTTTGCACAATGCAGGCACTGAGAGACCTGATAAGGTGCCAGAACGCTGTGGTAACACAACAGAGAGATGTCAAAATGTGAAAGAACAATCCATTTACATTCAGATACCAAATTTAAAATTATTTTCTGCAAGCTTCATTCCATTTGTTGGGGCTTGGGCAAGCATGTAGAATCATTTAGGCCTGTTGCTTTCATCTCGCTCTCATCTAAATTCCCCAATTTAAAGGCAGCAGAGCATGGGGATAGCTCTGTCTTTCTGGCAGAGATGGAGGAGAAGCCACAGAGCTCCATTTTGATTTTAGATGGACTAGAAGTAGGATTTAATAATCAGCCTCTGCTCTGCCTAGCACAAATGATATGGGTTGCTAAGCCAGAATTAAGGAAATGAAAGAGAGGAGCTAAGAATTATCTGCCACAGTGACTGCAGAGGGAATCAGAGCAGGGGTTCCAGGCTCGGAGCCATCCCCATGTCCGTCCCTGCTTGGAGCTGGGAATGCTGAGATGATGTTTCACACATTTGATAGCTTGAGATGCCTGGGGGCTGCAATAAAATTCATTTCTTGCACTGTAAATCTTTTCTCTTTAAGCATGGAAGAGGTTACAAATGTGCATAAAATTGAAGTGCAAGTGATTACATCTCGCTCTGAGTCAGTATTGACAGCTCTGCCTTGCTCTGGGTGCTGTGGGAGCTCCTTTCTTTGTGACCTGTGCTTGAGATAATGAAAACCAGTCAAGTGATGAAACTTATAAATCCAAAGAGGATTTTTGCTTCTGTGTATTTGTTTTTAATGCGTTGTTGGCACAGAAGTGCAGCTGTTTCCCATCCTGTTGCTCACTTCTGGAAGGGGATAGGTGTAGGCTCTCGCTGTCCCCCACTGCTGGAATGAATTATTGTGCCTGGACTGAACTGGAGACTGTGCAGAGGTCCTGGCTGTGTGCACAGACTCTATCCCTCCGCTATCCCTCAGCTATCCCTCGTACTCTTCTCCTGTTGGCATTGTCACTCTTCACCACTAATTAGCGGAAAATTTGCAGAAAAAGGTGCTTGTTTCTAACTGCGATAGGAAACCTCTTTTTAAGGTGCTTAAGGCTCGTTTGAAAGGCCCCCTTTTTTCCTGAGCAAGTTACACGGTGCAAATGCCTCCGGAGCACCTTTATTTGCAAACAGGCGGGCAGGAGCCGGGATGTTTCCTTCCCACAGCGAATTTGGTACCCAAAACCGGCTGAGAGCCCCGTTCCTCCCGCGGCCCCTTGGCGTGGTCCTTCGCTCGGAGCTGAGGAAGGGGCGCGGATGCAGCGGGTCCGTGTCTCCCTGGGCACAGGGAATGAATGGCCCGGCACTGCAGATGCTGCTCTCGGCTCGCTGCCAGCACATCTAAATCAGTGGCCAGCCGAGGCTGACATAATTATATGTACATTAATTAACATGTATATGTTGTTTGCAAGAGGCCAATCTGCGTTCACTGTCGGGGAGCCGTCACCCTTTAACAGAACAGCAGCAGAGCGTGTGAGATCTGTATCTGCTTCCCGTGTAAAGAGCAGGGAATGCTCATGTTTCATGGATTAAAGCGTGGCGAAGCCTGGTAACGCTGATGTTTCATTAGCGTCCCCCATTTTCATGTAAATTAATTTCTTTGAGGAAAATCAAATCCATACCTGGTGCTAATTGCCAATGATAATGATGAGCTGTGACTCAGGAGAGATTCATTATCGAGGTAGACTGTCTCTCCTGAACTCTCCCAAGACTGGAATGTGTCTGGAAGTTGCACAGAGGCTGAGCTGCGGATTGCTGGAGTTAGTGCAGGAGCAGCGTGGGGAAACGCACCAACAGCCATCAGGGGACATGATCCCCCCTGGCCTAACAGCCTTTAAACAAGGAAGGTTGTCTTTCCTCTCCGAAAATAACCACAGGGCTTTTATTGATCATTTTATCTGAATTATGGATGACGCTTTTGTCAGCTACATTATCCTGGTGAGGCAGAGCCTTGCCAAGCATTGTGTCACTGTCTCAGAGCCCATCCAGGTACCTTATCCACAGCATTCCTTGGCTCAATCCGTATGGCACCATATTGTCCTGTTGGAAATGAGAAAGGAGTACTGGGGCTGAGCTCGTGAGAAACCTCGTCAGCAAAATGATTGGTTTTGCTGAGAGCCCCGGTAGTACCTGGGAGGCACTGGAGGGGTGACATGGTCTGAACCCGCAGTGGGAGCATCTAAATCTCTGTCATAGGAATCTTGCTGCTCTTTGAAATTGGAGCATGTAATGGGTAAAGCTGAAGTACATCACCAAATAATACATGGAATTACTTTGCAGCCTGTTCCATGAGGGCGTTTTTTTTCCCAGGCTCATTTTACCCTTCTTCAGCGGTTAATAGCGTTCCCTAGTTTATTGGATATTTGTAGTGTAGCCTTGAAGGATAATGAGTTTTATCCTGGCAGATGCTGGACACCTTCGCCTCCAAGAGAAGTTAATGGGAACTGAAGATGATCAGCACTTTGTGGGATCAGTGCTTGATTGAACAGACAGCACTGGCTCCTGTCTGGGCCATGAGGAAACAGCTGAATGAGGGTTTCAGGATAATATTGCAAAGGGCTGCAGTGACACGCGGGGTTCTTACATATCCATCTTGGAAAAACCTGGGACTAAAATCCTTTCTTTGTCAGTGGCACAGTGAACACCATGGGAAATATTGATACTGGGCTGCACTCTGTGGCTGCGCTCTGAATAGTCTGAATTGCTGGGGGAGGGCAGAGCAAGTGTTCCTGAAAAGCCAGCAGTGATCTCCGACTGGTGATGGTGCTGGCGAGGGGACACCCCGGGAGGGCACCACAGCCTGGGTGGGGAGCAGAGGGAGCTGTGCGTAGTCTCTGAGGCGAGAGGATGCTCACAGGGCTGGCACAGACCCAGGGGATGTTCAGGGGCTGGCAGAGTTTCGGGGGATGCTTGGGAGACACACAGAGCTCTGGGAGGGAGGGACGCTCCGGGGGCGGGTACAGCTCCATGTCCTGTCTGGGTCTGGTTTTGCAGAGGGGCTGAGAGGAGCCCTGGGATGCGCAAAGCCAGTGAAGTTTGGAAAGCAGATTTGCAGAACAAATCCAATTGTTGGTCTCGCCTCTCCCTCCATAGCGTCTCTTAAATCTTCCTGAGAAAGTTTTAAAACAAAACACTCCGCGTTAAAAACATCATCCAAAGAGTGAGTGGAGTCTGCCCCAGCTTAGCAGGCTGGAAATATTCAGCAAACTGCTTAAGTTATGCCAAATTCTCTCAAAGACTGTGGGATTTAGACTTCAGTGCTTCAGCAAACTGTAAATCCGGGCTCTTTTTTTTGTCTCTGTGGAGTTTAGGTTGGATATCAGGAAAGGTTCTTCCCCCAGAGGGTGCTGGGCACTGCCCAGGCTCCCCAGGGAATGGGCACGGCCCCGAGGCTGCCAGAGCTCCAGGAGCGTTTGGGCAGCGCTGCCGGGGATGCCCAGGGTGGGGGTGTTGGGGGGTCTGGGCAGGGCCAGGGGTGGGACTGGATCCCTGTGGATTCCTTCCCACTGAGGATATTCCATGATTCTGTGTCCTGGATCTGTCAGTGTTGCCAAAGGACTGCAGAACATTTTGCTTTGTGTTCAGCTGCAAATACTTGCAGTTTTTCCTGACGGGCGCGTGTAGCGGCGCTCATAAGGTTCTGACTGGTTTGATTTCCTTCTGTTTGCAAACAGATTGGATTTGAAGGTCATAATTAGGAAAGCTGGTACCTTCATCCCCATATTGAAAAATTCTCAGAAGTCATAAAACTTGAGTAAGAATCACTTTATCCATGAGAAAAGCCAAGTTTAACCCAGGAGATTTAAGAAATTGGAAGAAATGTCACTGTTTTTATAAAAAAGAAATCTTAATAGGATCTGGTTGTGGTGCCTCGGCAGCGCAGTCACCCAGACTGCGGGAGCCTGACAAAATCAATCTGTGCTAATTTTGTTTCTAGTCAGAGCTGGAGCTGGAGCTTGGGCAGGCCTGGGAGCCGCCTGCCCGGAGTCCCGCGGGCGGGAGCTCGGGGCCGGCAGCGTCCCCATTCCCGCTGCCTCCGGAGCAGCCCCGCTGCGGGGCTCGGCCTGCAGGCTCTGACCTCTGTCCGCTTCCCTTGCAGGCCCTGCTGCAAAAAAGAAGTACGTGAGCTACAACAACCTGGTGATCTAGGCGCAGCTGCCGCGGGGCGCGG